>PVHX01002583.1:0-164271 GCA_004024805.1 Geosciurus inauris | reverse complement strand
GAAGGACAGGTTTGTTTTGGCCTGTGGTTTCAAAGATTTCAATGCATGATTGGCTGGCTCCGTTGTTTCTGCATCTGAGTGAGGTAGAATATCATGGTGGATGGGATGTATTAGAACAGAGATACTCACTTCATGACTGTGAGGAATAAGAGAGAGAAAGACAAAGGAAGGAGCCAGGGACAAGACACAGTCCCTAAGAGCATTCCTCTAATAACTCACTCACTTCAACTATGTCCCACCTCCTGAAGTTTCTCCAATTCTCAATACTGCCATCAAATTATTAATCCCCTGATGAGGTCACAACACTCATTATCCAGTTGCTTCCCCAAAACCCCACCCACAGTGAATATTGCTTCACTGTGGCCTAAGCATTCAAGATGAGCCTTTGGGGGACATTCTGTAATGTTCAAACCACAATAGTTATATACTTAAACTTTTAAAAATTATACGTTGACATCACTGATCTGTTAGTGTCTATAATTTTAACCCCAAATTCAGAGAGTTAGAATATATCAAGGTCTTGGGAAATTTTTATGGTATGAACTGAACATTGCAGAGAAAGATACTAAACTTAGGATAAGAACTTGCTTAAATTCAAATGGCTTCTGATGTGATGTGAAATTCAATTGAAAAACTAGGTTTTTAAGTTTCTAATCCAAGGACATTTCTAATGGAACGTGACAGCTTGAGCACCATATATAGGACTAGATATTCAAATACTATGGTTACCACATGCTTGGAACAAAATATTCTGTTACCTGAAATAAAACTGAAAAATGGTATAACTGCTTTAAACTTTATTATAATATTCAATCACCTTTATGCATGTCAAAAAATTATGTATAACTGTAATGTAAAGTAGGTGGTTACCATAACAATATCACCCATTACATATTTAGTGAACAGTTTTATGACTGTAATACCCAGATATTAAAATTTCAATAAGAAAATGTAATAAATATGAGTTATTTTTAGAAGGAGGAGCACAGCAGGTCAAAATAGTGCCATATTTGTTCAACATTTATGAATCATAATATTTATATCACAGCTTCAAAATTGTGCATTTGTAGAACAAAAGAGAATGTCACACAATCTGTCATAAACTTTTGTTTTATTTGAGAAGACAAATCTAAAAATCTATGTAAAATACTGCCCTCATTTCGGTTATGGACAGAACACAGACAAAAACAGATACACAGACATAGAAATCAAGCAAGCCTAATAGAGGCATGAAAGAGCCTCAGGAAAGTGATAATTTTTAAAGATTTAAATTACTTTTATTTCAAAGGTTAACTATTGATTTATATTAAATGGACAGCTATTATCATATGAGGCACGTGTAATTTTTGGTAATAAAAACTCACTCAAAATTTTAGGTACAATGTTGTAAGAAAAATGATCTTCTTAAGACAATGCAGTACAGTATACAGAAAATTACAACAAGAATCATAAGGTCCAGTTTTGAGCCCAGATTTTACCACTGTCTGCATGTATGGCCTTGGACAAGTCATTTACAGTTACAATCACAAGAAAATGATTTTTGATTGATATTGTTATGTATTGCTTAAACAAACAAATATACATGCTATCATAATCACAAAACATATTAACATGTTGGGCTGTGACAAAATAAGATGTAAAGGAACAATCCCTTCTTTCCCGAAAATGTAAGTTCTCTAGAGGAGGAAAAATAACTTTCCTTCTACTCTTCTACATTCTCAGCTGGGCCTCTTAACAAGAGACCAATGAGAGAAAAACGTATAAACTTATCTAATACTATTATCAGAATCCTAGGCCAGAGGCTTGACTCCAAGGAAACCAAAAAACAGGTCTACTCACTCACCCCAAAAACCAAATGGAAAAAATATGTGAAAGGCATGACGGGAACTTAAATCAGTGTTGCCACACCAGGAAGACAAAGGGGACCAGCATTTTCAGCCTTGTCTTCCTGGGTACTGACATGATGCAGATAAGAGAGACCAGAAATAATGCAGACTCAGGCAACCTTGGTCAAACTGTAGCTGCTTGATCATTATCTCAGGATGGGTCAGCAGGGCTTTGATGGCGGTGATAAGAAAGCTGCTGTTGCCTTGGGGATAGATTTAGTTTGTCTACCAGACTTGTTCCTAGAATTGAAGGTGACTCAGAGCAAAAGAGATGGAAGCAAAATGGAAGCAGCTTTGCCAGGTTTTTTGTTTGTTTGTTTTTTGGTACCAGGAATTGAACTCAGGGGTACTCAACCACTGAGCCACATCCCCAGCCCTATTTTGTGAGACAGGTTCTCACTGAGTTACTTAGCACCTCACCATTGCTGAAGATGGCTTTGAACTCATGATTCTCCTGTTGCAGCCTCCCAAAGTGCTAGGATTACAAGCGTGAGCCATTGCCCCTGGCTTTTAATTTGCAGCTCAAGTGAAGAGTGTTTTTAGCAAAAGCAGCCTTATAGTCTTTGTTACAAAATGAGTTTTACATGACAAAGGAGCCTTCATAAGGAAGTGAAGACCTGAAGAAGGTTGTGCCCAAGTGTCTTTAATACTAACTTTGATGAAGAATGGAGAGTTGAAGGGTTGGGGATATCCTTCAGTTCAGTAGTTGAGGTCTTGCCTACATGTTTAAGGCCCTGGTCTCAATCAGCAGCACGAATGGGAGAGGGAGAGAAAGAGAGAGGAGTGGGAGAGAAGTTGGAGAAATGTGGTGGGTCAAATCTGAGTGTAGTCAGCTTGGGGAAGCACAAGGACTGTTTGTTCAGAGTCCTCTCAATGTCAATCCATCTTTCAGTACTTCCAGATATAGGCAGGGCACTCCTCACATGAGGGTCTTCGGTACTACTTCAGGGAAAGCTCAGAAAGTTCTTTCTGCACATGCCAGTTCTCAAATTCCTTCAGCCTGAAGTATTCACTGTGAAAATGGAACTTATTTGTGGTGTTATGTTCTAAGTATCATCAGTTCTGAATATATATAGACATAATACCAAGAAATCTTTACAGCTGGACATGGAGGTGCATGCCTGTAATCTTAGTGGCTTGAGAGGCTGACGCAAGAGGATCACAAGTTCAAGGCCAGCCTCAGCAACTTAGCAAGTCCCTAAGCAACTCAGCGATATCCTGTGTCTAAATAAAATATTAAAAAGGGCTGAGAATGTAGCTCAGTGGTTAAGCACCACTGGGTTCAATACCCAGTATCAAAAAATAAATAAAAACTAAAAAGAAATATTTACATAAAGTTTTTCTTAAAAAAAGAAAAACTAAATTGCTATCTTTATTTTTTTCTGAAGATATTCTCTTTTCAGCAAATGATTACTCATAATAAAACTACTGTAATTGAATCACTAGTTTTTTATTAAAAGGATTTAAATTTATAGGTCTTTGCTATAGTTTAAATGTATCTAAAAAACTCATATTTGGGACTGGGGTATAGCTAGGTGCAGAGTACTTGCCTAGAATGTATGAGGCCCCGGGTACAATCTCTAGTTCTTCAAAAAGGAAAACAAAAACTCATTTTAAAATTTAATCCCCATAGTGAGATCTTTGAAACCATTTGAGACTGTTAAGAAGTGATTAGGTCATAAGAGATCTGCCATCATATGTGGATTAGTCCACTGATGGATTAATAGGTTAATGGGTTATCTCAAGAGTGGGTCTTGTGGGGCTGGAGTTCTGTCTCAGTGGTAGAGCGCTTGCCTAACATGTGTAAGGCATTGGGTTTGATTCTCAGCACCGCATATAAATAAATGAACAGATAAAAGTCCATCAACAACTAAAAAAATATTTAAGAAAAAAAGAGGGGGTCTTGTATCAAAGCCAGTTTGTCTCTTAGATATGTACCCCCATGCCATGTGGTATCCAGCACCACCCCAGGACTCTGCAGAGTCCCCACCAGCAGATGTGACTTCAACTTTCAACTTCTCAGCCTCTAGAAACATGAGCTGAATTACCTATGTGTGTGTGTGCGCGCGTGTGTGTCTAGCAAATTTCTGGGCACATGGAACATGCTTGTAATTGTGATGACTCTGAAGACTGAAGCAGGAAGATCACAAGTTCAATTTCAAGGCTAGTTTCAGCAACTTATAGAGACTCTATATCAAAGAAAAATAAAATAGGGCAGGAATATAGCTCAGTGGTAAAGCCAAGTTAAATCCCCAGTACCAGTGGGTAGATAACAGACTAAGATAATGAGGGAGCTGAATTTTTTCCCAGGGTTCTATTTACTAATAAGTAATAATGACATGGAGTCAGAATTTGAACCACAAGAGTCCTCGACCAAGGCTCATCAGTATTTTCAATTGTATCCTGGAAAATTCTTCATTCTCTAATGATTGTTCTTATATCCATTTATGGTAACAAATTAAGATGAAATAATATTGTAGTTGATGGAACTTGGTAACTAAGAAATTATTAACACCAGAATAAATTAGATTCTAATATACATATCTTACTAAAAAAATTTTGAATACTTTGAGTGATCAAGTATTTTTGCTGCAGGTAAAAGTTGACATCAAGGGAAATAAAAAATATTCATCCCCTCTCTGATGCATGCATATTCTTTTATTAGATTTCTACTCAAGGGATTATTGTAGAACCCAAGACTTGTACGCTAATTGAAAAGATGTGCAGGAATTATTTTTTGAAAGAGAAAATATACATCATAAAAGATTTATAAAATTATCATGTATATTAGTGTCCTATCATTATTAATACAGTAAAATATTAGATAATGGTAATTGTTTTCATAGAGATTTGTAACAATTTAAATTTGAACCATGACAGTGATATTTAGCTATGAAACACTCTAGAATGTTTTTATAGTACTTTTATCTCTCATTAGTAACTTGAATAATATTCCATGGCAGCATTTGCTTACAAATCTGTGAACATTACAACAGATAATAACAATCCATATAAAAGTATGATATATGATGAATATGTATAAACCCAAACTCATTTTCCAAAGTTTACTCTGCATGTTTATTTCATTAATAAAAAGTCAACTGAAAATTGTTTAGATTATGAGCAAGAAAAATCACAAAGAAGGAAGCAAAATTTGAATGTCTGTTAATTCAGCTATGGTCTAAAAAATATTTAAGTTCAGATAAACAAGTAAAGAACAATCCAGGCATCAAAGAACTGACATATGTGATATGGCTTTTGAAATCTTTCATGCTTAAGTTCATTTTGTTTGTCTTCAAAAACAGCAATCTTTCAAAGTGATTTCATCAGTTTCTATCTAAATTTGTTCTGATCACAATATTGCTATATACTATTTCCATGTACCAACTGAGCCACCAACATCTAGCAATCCTCTGAAAACCTACTTACTGGTACATTCTACTCCCATGTGATATACATTATCTTTCAACTTGATCACTCTACAGTTTGATATGAAGTATCCCCTGAAAAGCTCATGTGTTTGGCAATGCAGAAATGTTCAAAGATACAATGATCAGATTATGGTGACAAGCAAGGCTTCCCCGAGGGACACAATTATGGACTTTGTAGAGAGGTGTTATAATATAGATACTCACACTAAAATAGAATAAAGCAGTCATTTATACTCCAATTTTAGGTAAATATCTTTTCACAAACTCACTTAAAACTTACTCAACAACTTTGACCTTGAGCATATAAATATGACTACATTAAATATAATAAGTTAATTCAAGAAATATTTATTACATACCTAAAGGGACTGGACTGACCTAAATGCTAGAAATACAATGTTAAGTAAAATACTGAAAAAGTACCTCTATTCAACCTGAACTTGATATTCAGTTTTTGAGGTACTACTAATCTGTGTCAAGTACCACCCTTACCTTGTAAAGCATGGCAATATATCAGAGACTTCGGGACACTTCTAAATGCTGAATGTTCAGCAGAAATCTATATAGCACAATTATAAATAATCTGTTGTTGAGGAAAATATAGGTCACAGATCTTTTAAGTGAGTGTTTACATGAGGCTTATTGAATTTGTAACCACTCATTTAATCCCTCTTGAAGCTATCTCATATGTCACAAAAGCTCTTCTGCAGCTTGATGCTGGTTAAGTGCAGTAAGTACTTAACACTCCTTGGGGATCATTGACCCCCACTATTGCTTTTATTGGACCCATTTATATATCATTATTGCAGTGATTAATTATCCTTTGCTTCCTTTTTATTCAGTTAAAAGTGTTTTCCCAGCTGTTTAAATATTTTAAAAGCTGTAACTAGAACATGGGCTCATAAATTACTCTGTTTTTCACACTATACTAATGTGTATTACAATAGGCTAATTCAAATATTCCAGTGTGCTTAACTGTTGTTATTTTACAAATAGGAACAAGAAAATAATGGCTATACGATAGCCTTCAAACCTTTATCCCACCCTTGTGCTTCTGTACAAGTTGATATTAAAGATGAACTTGAAAAGAAATGTGATAGAACTTCTGGTGTCCTGCCAACATGGGTAAGATAATGTCACAGAGTAGCTGTGTATCTGTGTATAGATAGGCATCTGGTATCACTGCCTGGTGTGGCAGAGAATGCAACCTACATTCTTGTGTAGACATTCAACTGTTTTTATAAAGTATAAATCTTAGTCTCAACCAGTTTGTGAAATTTCCATCATCAATTTAATGTTTACCTGGAAAACCCTGCAGCATTTAATTGCAGGTGGGTATGCTATTTTCCCAGGTTCCCCTCACTAGATATTTTTGTGGAAATCACTGAGAAAATGTAATACGTTCCAAAATGCATCCTGGTTGTCATTTACCAGCTCAGCCAGCCTCCTGACTGCAGTAACTTGTTGCAGAAATTCTCAAATTTCCTGTCATCCAGCGACCTGCTTTTGTCAAGAGAGCTTTTAGTCAAGCTCTCACTCATGTATCACTTTTATGCAATTCTCATTTAACATAGCACATTACTGCTTCAATCTTATTTTTTTTTCTAGTGTTGCCTCTCTAATCCATGGCTTTCTATACTTCTTTTCCTTCCTCTACTATTACCCAACAACTATGACTCATATTTCTTTGATGGGAACTCCATTATTTCTTCTATGAATCTATGAACATGTCTTCAGATACCTATGTTCTCCCTTATAATAAGAGTGCTTGTTCTTCCATTCAAAGACCCTATATGTTTAGGGTTCATTCAAAGCTCCCTATATGTTTAGGATCTAATTTCTTTTTCACCTGTAAATAACTTCCCTTTATCTCAATGTGGCTGCTGCTCTTCTAAAAGTAATCTATTTTTTTTAGTATGGATGCTTTTAGGATTTTCTATTTGTCCACTACACACACACATACACACACACGCACACACACACTAGAGTTTCTTTCTGATGTGTCTATGGGGAGAATTCCTTATTTGTCTGGGTTCAAATTCTTCAGGCTACTTGAATTTGTGAATCAAAGTTTTGGAAAAATTCATCAGTTTTGGAAAATTCTCAGCACCTATCATTGTAAAAGTTGCTTCACTCCATACTTTTCTTCTAAGATCCTGATTGAATTTGCTATACGTTTTAAATATATACTCTATTTAACTTCTCTACTTCTCTATTTTCTTTCTTTCTTCTTGGTTTCTCTGTACTACATTCTGAATATTTTGTTCTGACATACAATCCAGAGCACAAACTCTCTCTTCAGCTATGTCTAGTCTGCTATTACATTAAGATATTTAATGTTTTAAAATCAGTTGTATCAAGGAAGAAAATAACAATGGAGAAGCACTAGTTCCAGGCACTTAAAATGGAGTCAGGAGACCATTGTTAAATCTAGCCACAGATATACCCAGACTTGAACCTTTGAACTTGGCTGTAAACACATCTACCTACCACCAAACTTCCTACCTTCCTCTTCCTCACCCCTAGTCCTATCACCATATGATTCCACCTTTGTACTGGGCCAAACCACAGCTTCCTAACTACTTCTGCTGAACTTCTGTGCAATGGGCACCCTCCTCCAAACTTTCCAGAGACCCAAACTCTACCCAATCCTGTTTTTACATAACGGTTTTCACCAGCACCAGTCATAATGCCTGATGAACATGTGCTATAACTTCCAAAACCCATTGTGCTTTAAATTATAAATAGAACAACCATTTTGTAAAACCTCAAAGTATATTTTGAAGATTGCTTGTAACCATGGTTTTCAGGGTTGCAATCTTAATTAACTCCAAATAAATGTAATTTTCTAAGTTCTAGACTAAGTTGATTTTATTCTTAGTCAACATTTATCATTTATTTTTATTCTTACTAATCTTTTGATTTATTTTTAATAATTCCATGTCACTTTGATTACTGTTTCCAGCAGATATCTTCAAGCTTATCTAGTACACTATGTGTGTGTGTGTGTGTGTGTGTGTGTGTGGTTTGCTGGAAATTGAGCCCAGAGCCTTCCATATGCTAGGCAAGCACTCTACCACAGAGCTATATTCCTAGCCCTTTTACTTTTTATTTTAAGACAGGATCTCACCAGGTTGCCCAGGCTGGCCTCAAACACACGATCTTCCTTCCTCAACCTCTCCATAGCTAGGAGGTTTTAGGCATGCACCACCATACCTGGCTTACAGTTTTATTTTTCAACACTTGCAAATAAGCAAAAGGTATTGGTGTGATTTCTTTAAACATCGTTCACATAATTGTTTTACAGCTTGAATGCAATAATTCCAATATCATAAGAATTTAAAGAACTAATTCTGTTACTGCTGATCTTGTTTTTTCTGCCTCCTGAGACCTACTTACACTTTGGGCCTACCTTCCTATGAGTGTTTCTGGTATTGTATTCCATATGACATACAGTTCCATTAAAGAAGAGAATTTTAATAATGCTTTTAAAAATTAAACAATGAATAAACTGATATCTTAAATTCTACTGATAATGTGCATACTAATAAATGTGCTTTATTTTAAAAATTCATTTATTAATTCTAAATAGCCATCTGTCTGCATTTCTGTTTTTGAAAAAAGGAAGAGAAGGCAATGGACTTATCATGAAAGCACTGGGGAGCTGGAAACATTTACTGTTCTGAGGCAAATACCTCCTGGAAATAGGCTATAATCCTACTTTCAATTATAAATTTAAAAATCAGAGAGAAAAGTTAATACTAATACTAAAAGATACAATTCTTTTTAAAAATTAATGTTCTTGGCATAATTTAACAACCAGTGAAAAGTAAAAAGGTGTCTCATCTGGCTTTCAATTTCAGGTGATGACTTCTAAAATAGACTCGTGGAGAGTAGTTGAATGGGAGAAAGGAAAAGATGCTGCCTTTAGAAGGTGGGGAAGCTATTTAGGGAGGCTGTCTGATCCATGAGGATCCACCAGGAATCATTGTTAAGCCTATCTGTTCCTATTTGGATCCAGATCCAGTTGCATTTCCATAAGGAATGTGAAGACTTCAAGATAAGATTTTACCAAGATACACCCTGAGTCTGATAACCTATGGAAGAACTCCAAAGCCTAGTGCAAAAGCAATAAAAATCCTGCCCTGACTTCCCCTAATGAGCTGCCTTTAGAGACTATCACTGTGTTCGTCCTTGAGATTCAATATGTCATTAAAATTCACTGTTTATATAGTAACACATTATTTTATTGCAAAGATCTTTCCCACACTCCATTCTGATGAAACTGGAAGAAACTTGATCTCCTTTAAGAAGCAGATGAATTCATAAAAGCTCATCATGCAAGTAACCTTCCAAAACATACATCTTTGGGGGGATAGGACCAAGTGGTCAATTTGCTTATAGTAAAATAAGGTTTAAATTATGTTAGAAGAGAAATGAGAATTTCTTATCTCATATAGGTCAATGAGGGTTTCAGCAGAATAATAATTGTTCAAGCCCAAAATCGATCCATTATTTTAGGCATAGTATTTGAGAAAACAATTAATGGTAGCTAAAGGATGTATAAAACCCAGAATCAATGATCTCTTCCCAGGTACCTCAACATCATCTGTCCTACCTCCTCACAGCAGAAAGTTGGCTCACCGCAATTTAGAAGAACTTTTAAAAGCACAGGAGGGAACCTGGAACTCAGCAGTTTTCATGGAAGAGTTAAGTGGCATTTAATAAATTGTTGTGATTTAAGAGAGAACCTCTGAGAACTAAGCATGATCTTTAAGGAAGGTAGGAATTCCACTTAGAGCAGTGCTTCTTATTTTAATGTGCATATAAATAACCTGGAGATCTTGTTAAAATGCAGATTCTTGTCTTCTAGGTCTTGGGCATAGCCTGAGATTTTGCATTTCTCACAAGCTACCAAATGTTGCTCATAATTTTGGTCCTTTGTTCACACTTTTGCTGGTGAAGGCCCCATGGAGTGTTTGTAGACCACACCCTGAACACAGTGGTGTTCAGCAGTAACCTAGATATGGTGCTATCTATCAAGGGTAACTCCTGATTATCCACTCAATGACTGTATTCTATTTGGATTTATTAAAGAGAATCTTTTATAAAGAACTTTGCAAATTTTCCTCAGTGAGACCATCATTTCTAGTACTAGCAAATAGCAAACAGTATATTTAAGGGTTTCTTCCATTTTTAGATTAAAATTTGAGTTTCCTTTTTATCCTTTAACCTCAAAGTAGTTTTTACATAGTGGTATGTCTTACTGAAAAATATAATCTTGGGGCTGATGTTCTGGCTCAGTGGTAGAGCGCTTGCCTAGCATGTGTGTGGCACTGGATTCAATCTCTTCAGCACCACATATAAATAAATAAAATAAAGATATTATGTCTATCTACAACTAAAAATATATTTAAAAAAATACAATCTTGCTGGGAGCGGTAGGGAGGGTTATCACTGTTTATTGTCAGGAATTTGTTTGTCTTTTCAATATAGCATTGTGAATGGTTTCCTCTGTGGCTCCCTGATCTCCATAGAGGCTTGGGGCTAAAGTTGTGACTAATTTAGTACTTAACACTGAATGAAGAAGTGAAAGACATCTTGTTCCCCTGAAGCAGAATGTAAATCCTTTCCTAGCGGAAATCATGCCTTTCAATTTCAAAGTACTTTGTGAAGTCATGAGACATTTCTAGCATGTCAATATTTGAACCCACTTAAGAAGTATCTTTCATAGTGACCAACCTATATATCAGAAACTTAGTTGTTTAATTTTTAATATTTAAGATGGAATTTTTTAGTGTTTTATATTGACTGTTTTTGTTTATACTATTCTGGTGAATTTTATTAAAAGCTCTTAGAATATCCATTTTATTGAAATTTTTAATGCAGGATGTTCAGAGAGTACAGCAGATATCAAAGCTAAACATGATAAAGAAAAATGTACCCACCAGTTTGTTTCACCCTAGATCCAAAGCTAAAGCATAATTTTCCTGAACAAAACCAGAATTATCTTTTTAATTAGACTTCCATGTCCCTGTGCTGGAGCCAAGGGTTCACTTTATCTTTGACTTTATATTCGCTTGAGTCACTTAATAGAAAGATTTGCCAGAAACCATGTAAAACATTAAGTCATCTTTCTAAATAACATTTAAAATTATTATTATTATTAGTTTTCCAGTTAACAGTTCTGGGAAATGTACAGTGAGACAATTGTTACTAAATATTTGATTTTATGATTTTCAATCATTCTCTGTATAGTGGGATATCTTGAATGTTTTTGCTCATGCTTACAAAGTATTTTTCTATTATTAACTATGTTTGAAAGCATATCTGATAATGTTTATAAAATGTGTCATATGTGAATATTTTATAATTAAGTTGGACAAGTACAGTGTTTTTCCTATTTTTTACTAACCCTAGCAATAATTTTCTGCTTGACCTTACAATTTCTTCAAACATACATTTATGTTTTATTTTTTCTTACCCTTCTACTCTATTACTAATTTGATTGTTACCTTAAGAATCTTATTTCACTTCCTAAGAATCATATAAAGCACTGAAATTTTCTATTTTTAGCAGTTTATTTTAGAGTTATTGTGTGTCTTAAAGCAATCTTGAAACTTCCTTCCTACGCTGTCCATGTATTTTGGAAGGAAGAAAAGATAACTTTATTATTATGCCCTTATTTTTATTTCAAGGACAGACTATTTCAAAAGATACATGGAACTTTCCATTTTTATTCTAATTACACTTTTTAATGATGTTTAATGTTGTCACACACAGTGAGGCCATAAAACACTATACACTGAGGAGGCAGCTGTTAATGATGGCTTCAAAAGAGTATAGTTTGGGGAACATGCAATACTGCAGAAAGGAATGTTTTCCCCTATCTCTGAAGGGATTTTCAATGCAGCAGTACTCAGAGGAACTGCATCTGTGAATTTGCTGAGTTTACCTCAAAGACATTTTCTGTTTTATCCTTTATTTGCCAGGCAGCCTTCAAGCAACAAATTTACATGAGAAAACCATAGTGTACTGACTCTTAATTAAAGCTTCACACTCAATATGCATTGGGATTAAATTTAAATATTTAATTGAAATACCATTTTAAAATGAAAATCAGAAATGAGGAATAGGAAACTAAGTTATTGCATTATTAAGAAAGATTAGATTTAACCAGGACAAGTGCACTGAGGGTTCTTTCACTGTCCAGGATATCTTCCTACCTTATGACTCCTAAATATTTCTTGCTAATGAATAGTTCCTCCTATACATTTTGCATGTACCTTGACTCAAACCAACTAATACTGAAACCATCATCTCCCTTGCTCTTGTATCTCCTATTGTGATGAGATGCCAGGGTCATCAATCTAATTCCCAAGACTCGAAACCCTGCTTTTTCCGACTCCCTCTCTCTCCTTGCCTAAGAATAACCTGGTGTCCTTCACAGATATGTCTTGGCACAAGTTCCACTTACATAGGACCAATACTAATTGGCTAAGTCAATCTGATTTTCTTTTTCCACAGTTTGATCAAAGATTACGTACATGTTTTTTTTCCTTCTATATTTAAAGAAAATCACAGCATTTCCAGGTTAGTGTAATGAGAGCTGATGTTTATTTTCCACCTTCAGTTAAAAGATGAATTGTAATAATTCTTTTGTTCATGTCATCAACGAGCTTGAAATTGAATGCTAAAAATGAATCTCATGTTCCATTCACTGGTGTACGAAAGCCAGCTGGTAATGACTTGCAAAAACCGGAGTTAGAGTTTCAGGAATCTGGGAGCCTGTTGACAGCACGTTGGTAACTTGGAAATTGGAAATGTTGAAGTATTCACACCAAGGAAATCAGAAGAATGTTACAAATCAAGCTGTTTTCTTTTTTCAGAGAGCTGGTTTTTAAACATTTACCAGCATACCACTGATACCATTCTTCCATTATCCCATGATTTTCCTGTTTTGAAATAAAAGAACTCTTTCAAACCCTAAATCAATGCACTCAAATATTTGGCTGTAATATCCCTTCCACAGAAAATGTAAATAGATTTATGAAAGAAGCCTGGCATCTTCTGTCCTTTGCAGAAAATAGGAACATAAATCCTGTCTGTCCAAAATGTAGACAGAGTAAAAAATGTTACCCTGTCTTCCTTATCCCATCTGTCATCATAGGTAAAATTTCAAGTAAATCTTTTGAGAGATCTCAGTAGAATATTTATAAAGCTTTATATTATAGGGTGTAGTCAGCAATTTTAGTTTCAGAAAACAAAAATTTAATCTAAGAAAAAACAAGAATGGTTTCTAAAGGAATATGCATAGAAATCCCAGGGAACTTTTTGAATTATCTTGGCAAATATGCAGTTCAAAAAATATTAGCTGCTAATCCCATACAAATTGACTCTGAGAATTATTAGGTCTTCTTATTCTGACAGTAATAATGGTTTGTTCATAGAAAAAGTTATATATATTTCCTTTTATTTTATGTTTGATAGAATTTTGATAAATACAAAATAAACAAAATGAGAAGATATAAATGCAGTTCTTACAACTTTCTAATATTTGCTTCATATATGAAGAATCCTCAAAATAGATTTCCCAATGTGGAGTAAGATTTAGATTTGTTAGCAACTTTTAGAACTTCCAGAGCATCAAAATAGATAGTATTTAGAAGAACAATATCAAAACAAAAGCAAAAATTCTGGTTATCAGCTAAATAAGTTTTATTCACATAAAAATAAACACATTTATGTGTACATTATGGTTTGAAAAGAAATTAGTCCTGTTAGTCAAATATACTGATATTGTTTTAAAATAATTGTTATGTATAATGCATTCTGCTAAGTAGTGTTGAAGTGATAAGACATGGTCACAGGAATCAATAACAAAATCTTATAATCATGTTCAAAGCTAAAATCATAAGGAGCCAGTGAAAAAATCTTGGACATTAACCCCAAGGAATAGCATTATTTTTATTTTTCCATTATTGAGGTATAATTCATATGCAATATAATATGCCCATTTTAAGTGTAAAGATTGATGAATTTGGGGTCAATATATGTGATCATGTAACTACCACCACAATCAAGATATAAAATATTTCCATGCCACAGAAACTTCCCTGATGTCCCTTAGAAGTTCATTCTCCATGCTGTGTCCCAATGATCACTTATTTGTTTTCTGACACTATAATTACTTTGTCTTTTCTTGACTTAAAAATAAATGTACAATGTATGCTCCTTTGCAAGTGGCTTTTTTCACTTAGCATAATGATTCTGAGATGCATTGATTTTTGTTATATACATTAGGAGTTCATCTCACTGATGGTCATTAAGTTGTTTTCATTCTGAGGCTTTTTGAATACACGTGTGCAAGTCTTTAGACACGTGCTTGTATTTCTCTGGAGTAAACAGAAATTGCATTGCTTAGTCATATATTAAATGTGTGTTTAACTTTGCAAGAAATCGCCAGATTGTGTCCCAGAGCAGCTGTTCGATTTGTACTCCTAGAAGCAATATATGAAATTTCTAGTTACTCCATAACCTCATCAGCACTTGGTATTGCCTAGCTTTTAAACTTTTGATATTCTATTCTGTAGTAATATCTCTTTGTAGTTTTTATTTGTATTTCCTTGATGACAAGTGATATTGAGCATCTTTTTCTTGTTTTGTTTGCAGTACTGGGGTTGGAACACAGACCTCATATGTGTTACACAAACACTCTACCACTGAGGTACATCCCCAGCATTATTATTTTTCCCCTTTTCTTTTCTTTCTATCTTTTTTTTTCTTTTTCTTTTCTTTTTTTTTTTTGAGACAGACTCTCACTAAATTGTCTAGGCTATTCTCAAACTTGTGATCCTCCTGCCTCAGCCTCCAAAATAGATTACAGTCATGTTCTACCACACCTGGCTTTTTTCTTTTTTAATATTTTTTTTTTAGTTGTTGATGAACCTTTATTTTTTTTTTCATTTATTTACATGCTAAGAATCTAATCCAGTGCCTCACACATACTAGGCAAGCACTCTACCACTGAGCCACAACCCTAGCCCCCACCCCTGGCTTTTCTTGTTCTTATTTGTGTTTCCTTTTACCACTAAATTATCCTCCACATGTTTATATCAAGTGTTAGTTGTTAAGTCTCCTTCAAATAAAAGCAAATAAAACTCACTGGATTGTTTTAATCAAAAAGGTACTTCATTGGGAAAAATACCAAAGAAATTGAAGATTTGTTGTACAATCGGGCCTTGGGCAATTGAAGAAGCCAGTTCAGGTTTAGGTGTTCATCAGTATAAATGTACAAATAGATTTTTTTTTAAGTTACAGACCTAACATTAAAGTGACTCAGTTGTAGACCTGTAACATGGCACAATTCCAAATTTTGAATTTTTGGCAGAATATTATTTCTTCCATTTGAATTAGAATCTTCTTTATAAAGCCTCCCCCTTAATTGATTTCCCCTTATGAGGAGAAAGGTACATTTAACCTAGTTTCCTCTCCTGTGTTGAAGTTTCCTCTCATTAGTCTGATCTTCCTTTAGAGAATACCTTATCCTCATATTCAGCTTTATGTGGTAAGAATGAAAATGAACAGGGTAAGAAGAATAAGGATGATCTGCCTCAGATCAACCTCTGATAATGCTTATGGCAAAGATAGACAGAGTCTCAAGGGGAAAGTACCAGGTGCTACAGGTGGAAACAGAAAACCAAGTGAGTGATGCTCCACAGAGGAGAGCATTGGGAAGAGAACGTGCTCATGACACAGAGTGACTATGAACTTGGGGCCGACAGCATGGCTTTGCTTATGGAGCCCATGTGACTATGAAGGGATGAGAGTTTTTAGGTGGGTGGTTGAGAGTTGAGCAAACTCTTGCCTAGAGATCTTTCCTTGTGGTTAAGAAATCTAATGATGAGAGCAGAAGTGGTAAGATTTGAAGAACTAGAGAAGAAAGTCATCTCATGAGATAAAGCTCTCAGAACACAGGAAAGTCTGATCTCCCCCAGGCAATGTGGGACTGAGGTTCCAGGAAATGTTTAATCCACAAATATGTAGCGATACCTACCTATATAATTTTGTGTTAATATCCAGCAGTCTGTGAGTAGACTGATCATTAGAACATTAAATTAATGCCAGTACTGGAAATTTTTGAAGGTGTCACATAGAGTACAAAGCTTTATTGATCTTGATGTTTTGTTTGTTACCTGTGTTTACTTGTGTGGTAGAATCCTTCAATATAGGGAAGGAAAGGGGTAGATATCCATGCCTGTCATGGGCCGCACTATTGATAATTACTCAGAGGCAGATTGTCTTTACATGCAAGTGTATATTCGATAACACCAATCATCAAATATAAACAATTAATGCAAAAAATGTTGGGTGTGCTGGAGCATCACAACTAGCATTCAATGCACACTAATTAAACACTATAAGCGAGTCACACTATCCTAGGGCAACTAAATACTACAAACAATTCACACAATCCTAGGGCAACCACTGTTGGGTAGGTTCAGGGTGTCCAGTTAGGGGCAGCTGGGGCAGCTGCCAGCATGCACAGAGGAGCAGCCAGCCAGATGCTGATGTCAGCAGTAGTGGCGCCTCCTGTCAATCAGTGTGCTTTTCCTGACTCATCCAGGAAGCACTCTGACCTCAGCAGGATCCTCTGACCTTCTCCTCCTGCCTTAAGCCCTCCCCTTCCTGACCAGGCCTTTTAAAATTTTCTGTACCCCAGAACACGTGCACGATTCTCCTGGACACACTCTGATAGATGGGAGAGTTTAGCCCGAGAGCATATTTCCAATAAAGCCTTGCCCAGCGGTTTTAATTCGCCTCCTTTTGGTCATCTGGTTTTACAACCACCAGGCCCAAAATGCTTCTGGTGCCATGCAACTTCTCTGAGCCAAAGAGCAGATGTTGTCTTTGTCTGGTGGTTCTCTTCAGCAGACAACTGGACATCAGGGAATGATGGAGTTTATCCACGGATAGACAGCAAGGTGACCAGTCTCACTGATGTCCTTGGAGCAAAAGCCCCCAGTGTTGCAGAATTAACAGTTTAAATGTAGTTCTAAGTTGGTGGTGTATGTTGGTGATTGGTTATACCCAGTGAAAGTCCATTTCCGTTGGTTATATTCATTGAGATGAGGTAATTGTAACTGGACATGTTCTTTGCGCATGTCCATGGAGCTGTGCTCCCTGTCAATTATAACCAGTCATTGCTAAGCATGCCTATGACTAGTTCCCCTTACAGCTCCTTACTGACTACAAGCATACATGACTAAGCATGTCAATGACTGCTGTTCCTTATGGACAGCAACTTAGTGAGTCCCAGCATGTCCAGGCATATCTATAGCGTATGCTCCTTACAATGCCATTAGCTGAATTTTTTTTTTTTTTTTAATACTTGGGTTGGTATTTCATTAACTACAAAACCCATTTTATTATATATTTTGTGATGAAGCATATTGTTAGTCCTTTAGATAATCATCAATGTAGTTAATATGGAGCACATGACCTGAAATTTCATATTTTCTTTTGTGAAATATTGATGTATTCATGAAAATAACAGAAAAACAATAAAACTTATAAAACATAACTATGCAAAATTACAAATAATTCAAAAACATAGCATTTGCCAAAATGAAAGCCAGAAAATCAATGTTTTGATGTTTTTTTTTTCCTATGTCCTTACACCTAAAATGACCATCTTCAAAATATACATATGTGTCTAACCAGCCAACCAAGCTCACATTGAGAAAACTACCTGCAGAGAAAGTAAGACTTTGTGAGAATCATCATACTGTAGGAGTGGGCATGGAGCTAGAGAACCTGGCTCTGAATCCAGCCTTGCTATTTTTTCTCTGTGTGACCTTGAGAAATTTATTTAATATCTTTGTCTTTATTTTTATTATCTGTAGACATGGAATAATAATAGTGCTCACCCTGTAGATTTGTCAAGATTAAATGTTAACCCTAAGAAAATACATTGAACAGAGATCAGTGCATAAGAAACCCTGTATTAAAAAGTTGGCAACTTTGTTTTGTGGACAAAGTCCTTTGATCTACAAATGAACTGTGATGGTTTTTCAGAACAGAGATATGGGGCTAACTCAGGCCTCTCAATTTGCTATACCTCACTTAGTCAAAATGACTTCTCATTTTCTAATATGCTGAACGTTCTCTTGAGAGAAAACAACGTTCCTGTCAGGCAGCCCGTTGGTGCCAGGCTTCCTTCTCCCCAGCTTCCTTCCTTTTCTCCACTAGCAAAACTTCTACTTATCCTACGTGACTCGCTCAGCGTAAACATCACCTTTTATTAAACTTATTTTTACCCTTCCTGATCAAAATATTTCTATTTTATAAAGACTGCTTATGAAATATAAATCACATTGGTGGTTTTTGACACATATTTCTAGTTCCTCTACTAAGTGATTGAGCACTTTCAGAATAGCAGCTCATCTTTCTCATTCTTACTCTAACTACTATGACTTAAAATATTTGTTCTATAGATAAAAAAGAATTTGGAGAATCAAGAAATCAAGTAGTCCATCGGTCAGCACAGCACGCTTTTTAAAGAAATATATTTATCGAATGCTGGCACAGTGACGTTCTCTGCCCCCAACACTTTACTTCTCATTCCATCTTCTTAACAACACTATGATATGGGAAAACTGAGGGCTGAGTCATGTAACACACTCAAGCATACAGCTCCTAAGTGGTAAAGCTAACATCTGAATCCACGATGTCCGATTACAGAGCTGAATGATGAACCTGACATCAATTTTTCATTATATTGTTGATAACTATAAGGCATTCGTGGATACATACCATACATCTATATAAAAATAACAAATGCATTTTTCTATATGCAAAATGTTGTGAATTATTTCCTCCTTTGTGTTTTTTATTTACCTTTAGCATTATTTCCCTCAGGAACAGACTTGCTTTGATGCACTAATGAAAAACTGCTTAGTCCTATAGAATGGTTAATTACATTTTGTTAATTTACAATGATGGATTTTTTTGTATTAAGTTTATTTTTTATATGTAGATACTTTTTCTTATAGCTTTGTAAGATTCCTGACATCAAGGTCAGTAATCTTACAAACAGTTCAATTAAGCATGCTTTTATGATGTGTTCTGTGCAGAAGGTATTCCATTATTAACAACACCTGCTTTCATATGGTAATATTGTCCTGTATGTACTCAAAGATGGCATTTTCTCTACTTTGGTTTTTATTGTCTATATAACCTCACAATGATACATCTTTTTCAAATTTATTATAATAATAAAACTATGTTGTCTTTTAAAAAAAAATCAGTAATCTTGATGCCTTTACAAAATAGTCTGCATTCACTTTTTACCTCTGTGCTATTCGTTTGTACCATGATTTCCTTATTTATTTAATAAGACTAAAATTTGACAAAGTTTCTAAATAGTAATCTATACATAAAAATATTTAAAAATCATTGGCAAAAGCCCATTGTTTTTTAAAAACTTGTACCTATATAGTTCAAAATAAATAATTATTCCAAAAGAAACAATGCAAACTATATTGCACAGAAACCATATTAGGATGAACTACTCTCTCCTTAATGGATTCCAAAGTAGACATAGCACCTAGTAACCACTGAGCTGAAGTTAACACACAGTTTAGTTTGGGTTTTATTTTCATGTAAATTTTATGTACTTGTCAAAACAATTGTAAATTTTTTTTTGTAAAATTCAGGGGAATTCACATATACTCTAGATTTCTACTTTTTCTTTTAAAAATCAGGTCTGGCCATACTGGGCCCATCTTTCAGAGGAACCATTCCTCCCAAGCAGTGATATCCCCTTTGGACCATGGGTATGATCTTGTTTCCCTCAGTTCCCCCACCCATTATGTTCACTCAGCCCAATTCACTAGCAACATAATTTGCCCCATTTGTGCACACATTAAATTTTGTACCCCTATTCCAAACTGACTTTGCTTCATTTAGGCACTGCTAAACATTATTCATAATTTATAATTTTAAAATTTTAACCATAACTATGTCATTATTCAAAAAATCTTTCTTTGTTTTCCATTTCTTAAACTTTAAAATAAATGGCACAGAAATGCTAGAAGAACTAAGCTGTTTTGACAAGACCTGCAATATCTTTGGATTTTCATACTCAGGTCATGGTGTTTAATGAAAGTGACAAGTCATCCTTGACATGCTAAGAACCACAGAGGAATGCAAAAAAAAAATTACATGGCCTTCAGTTTGACAGCATCAATGTATCTTAAGGTTATAACTTTATAACTTCAATTTCTATTTTCAAGTGCAACAAAGAAAATGAAATCATGCATGAAAACTTCTAGGACAACAAAAGTAGTTTTCCTGATCAAAGAAAATTTGGAAATGAGATATGACTATTAAAGAAAATTTAAGCCTTGGTGATAATTTGTTACAAAAAGGACATTTTGAGCATACTGAGTTGAAGTCATATTTTCATTAATATTTTAAACATAATTTTATTTAGTTTAATAGTCCCTAAAGGAAAGAATAGTTACCATGAAGTTATCTCTATATATCATGCAGCATTGATTTATGAACATATTCAATTTATAAATATTAAATATATACTATGTATACAACAAAAGGAATATTGTGCTCAATCAGTTCACAGCCAATTAAAAGAAATGTGCATGTCAACAATAAAAATTGGGATTGGGTTAATGAATACTATTATGGGAAAGATATATGGGTAGATGGCTTAGATACAGTTGCAGAAAAGAGAATTTGTTAAGGCTAAATTAAGCAATAAGAGGTTGATGATGGTCTAATAGGATAATTTGGAAAGCTGAAGACAGCCTCTAATTTGAACTTTTAGAAAAAAATTCCCAAAGCTTTACCACAAAGCTAAGCCACTAAAGAGCAACTGCCTTACCTGTTGCATCAGGTTGGTATAGTGATGATTGACAGCTTGAACCACCACACTACTACAGCCAGGGTGGAGGATAGTAGAGTATTTTAAACAAAGATAGTTGAGCTGGGCACAGTGGTTCATGCCTGTAATCCCAGCAGCACAAGAAGCTGAGACAGGAGGATTCTGAGTTCAAAGCCAGCCTCAGTAATGACAAGGCACTAAGCAACTCAGTGAGACCCTGTCCCTAGATAAAAATACAAATAGGGCTGAGGATGTGGCTCAGTGGTTGAATACCTCTTTGTTCAATCCCTGGTACCCACTACCATTCCTGCAAAAAAAAAAAATAAGTAATAGTTGACAGAACTGGACAGCATCTGAATATGATGAGTAAGAAGAATGGAAGAGAAATATATTCTTCTGTTCATTTTAAGCAGATTTGGAGACAGAATGTTCAGTTCTGAAACTGATTTGCAGAGATAATATTCAGTTTTAATTGTATGGAATTAGAGAAGTTTGTGAGACATCTATTATAGAGTAAATATTCATCTTCCCTCAAAATTCATCTGTGGAAACCTCACCTTGCAGTGTGATGGTGTCAGGAGACAGCGACTTTCAGAGGCAATTATATGAGGCCAAAATGGTGGAGCACTCTTAAATGGGTTAGTGCCTTATAGGAGTCCTGGCTTGATTCCTCTCTCTGTGTTCTACCTCATGAGGACACAAAAGAAAACTAGCAGTCTGCAACCCACAGGAAGGCTCTCGCTAGCACTTGACCATGCTAGCACACTAATCTCAGACTTTCCAGCCCTCAGAATGTGAGTAATACATTTCCATTTATAAGACAGCTAGTCTACTTTGTCATAGCAGCTCAAACTAATTACTCAGTAGGAATGTTACCAAGGCAATTGAATAGATGAGGTCTGGAATTGAGAGAAGTAAGATTTCAGGATGTAGGTTTGGATATCATTGGGTTAAAGGTAGTAGCAGACGTTGCAAACTTAGGTTTTTTCTAAGAGTAAGAAAAACAAAAGAGAGGAAAGGAGACTTCTAACAACAGAAAAAAATCTAGTAAAGGTAATTGAGAATGTAGCAGGAGACTTAGCAACATAGGATAAACACTTTTTTAAAAAAAATTACAAATTTTGAGAGAACAGCAACATTTTTTAGTACTATATAGAATTTAAGTAAACTGTGAAGATTATCAGTTGTTTTTTTAATGTTGGCAAGTCATGAGTGCTTTGACACCAATTGTCTGTTGGGAGATAAAATAGCAGAAAATAGATTCTGATGCATTGAGAAGTGAGTGGTAGGTAGTGAATCAGAGTCAGGTCGCAAAAACAGACTCTTCTAAAATGCTTACCCCTTAAAGTAAGGAGTGATAGACTCTGATAGCAAGAAAAAAAGATCAAGGCAAGAGAGTTTTACATTTTTGGTTTATTTAATAAGAGGAGAATAATGAATATATTTATATGCAGAAATGAAGAATCAAGAAAAAGATAAATTTAAAGAAAGGAGAAATATGGTATACTTTATAAAACAAGCTTTTTAAGACTTAAGAGTGATGAGCCTGTCAAGGAATAACTCTTTCCAATAAGACTAGGAAGAAATTTTTTGTTGTGAGCACTAAATATTTTTAATCATAAAACTAAGAACAAGGAAAACAAAAGACTGAATTAAGATGCCAAAGTTTTATAAAAATTTTATATGTTCAGAGAAACATACCAGATATGAAAACAGTATAGAAACATACATATATGTATACATAAACATTTATATATATTAACATATATGTTCATATATGGTAAATACATATGAAAAAGAGCAAATGTGTATTTATATATATTTATATATATATACATAACATATACATGTTTTTGTTGCTGAGATAGCTCAACTAAAACAAAAAATATGAAGAGCATATTATAAAATAATTCTATTTATTGCCTTATATAAGCAATAACTTAAAGTAAAATATTATTGAAATGGGCAAATTTAGGAGTAAAATCTTAAGTATGAACACAAAGATATGCACTCTCAAAAAAGATAACATTATCAACTAAAATAGTATAATAGAAGACAGAGGACAAGAAATTTTATTCATGAAACAATGCTTTTTTAAAAAGGAACTAAAGATATTAAGATCATACAGTGAAAATGTGTGAATTTTCAAAATAAAAGAATATCTGGAGAAAAGAACATATATAAATATACCAGATATTAAAAAATTATATATATGAATATGAATATGTACATATATCCACACATGTAAATTTACATAAGATAAGGTAAAAGGTACATAAGGTAAAAATACATATAAATGTAGTTGCATATATGTGTTTTTATGTACATATATGCATATATGTGTTATAAGCTTTTGCATTGCTGAATCCAAAAGACCTGACAAGAACAACTTTGAAGGAGGAAAAGTTTATTTTGACTCATCATTTCAGAGGTTCAGTCCATGGTTAGCCAATCTCATTGCTCTGGGCCCAAGGTGAGGTGGAACATCATGGTGGAATGCTATGACAGAGGAAAGAAGCTCAGGATATGGCAACAAGGAATCAGAGAGAGCTCCAATCACCAGGGCCAAATATTACCCATAGTACCTACCTCCTCTAGTTACACCTTACCTGCCTATAGTTACCACCCAGTTAATCCATATCAGTGGATTTATTCACCAAGTATGTTAAACCTCTCACAGTCTAATAATTTTACCTATAAAATTTCTTTCATTGTCTCACACATTAGCTTTAGGGGAATACATCCTATTTAAACCATTGCATTCTGCCTCTGTGCCCTAAAAACTCATGTCCATCTCACGACGCAAAATAAATTTAGTCCATTTCTAAGAGTCCCCATTAGTCCTACCAGTTACAGCATTGCACAAAGTTCAAGTCCAAACTGTCATCTGAGACTCAAGGCAAATTCTTAGCTCTGTACCAACATCAAAAACAAGTTACATATATTTAATATATATGGCACATACATATATATATGGCACAGAGTAAAGGAGTACACATTTCCATTCCATAAAGGAGAAATAGGGGCATAGAAAGAAAGAATGGGACTAAAGCAAGACCAAAATACAGCTTAGCAAACAAGTTCTGTAGGTCCACATCCAGCATCTGGAGCATATAGCATCATGCTATTCTCTCCAAAGGGCTGGTATAGCTCCCCAACTATGGCATGCTGTTTATAGCCCACATGGCCTCTCTCTTGGCTTGTCTGTGTTTGATTCCTGCAACTTTCTTTGGCAGATGACCCATGTTACTGACATCTCTTGATCTTGGGATCTTCACTGCAGCTTTGGTATCTAAAGTCTCAAATCTTTGATACATAGGATACCAAGGATCAGAGTGGCTGTGGCTTGTAGTCACTGAGGAAGAACATAGCAATGGACTTCCTGCAGAACCCCCTTGAGAGACCACAACCCACAGAGCATTGTTTATCACACTGCCTTCAGCATGAAAGGTCAGTTTCATAACCAACTTTCAGGAGTTCAAGTCTCTTTATTTTGTAAAATCTTTCACAACCTTTTTTATTTCTCCTCTCTGCCATCTCTTAAAGAACCAGCATCTACAGATGAGTTCTGGGCCAATGTCAGGAAAATCTAAAATAAGCTATTTGTGTTTGCTGTCAGAACTCCTCTGATGATGTTAATTTACTGTTTGAACACTTCATGTGTTGAAAAGCCCTTTGGGGTGGGGAACCTATCTAAATTAGTCCTTACAATAATCACAATTTCTTTTGATTTCTTCCTCTCCCTGAAATGTATATTTTATCCACATATATGTAGCTAGTTTTAAATCTGTTTTCTCAAAAAAAATCTTAACAAAATGCTCTGAATCTTTTTATCCCCAGTAAATAGACTTTAGAAATCTGACACTAGTGTATAATATCAGCATTCCATTATTTTTCATGATGGTACAATATAACATCATATTCATTTTTATATGTTAATCTGTTCTCTTTAAATGAACATTTTGGTTGTTTTCAGCATTTTTCTATTACAAAAATTTCTGTACTGAATATCCTTATACATGAATTTTGACAAACAATATAACTATATTGATAGATTAAAATTTTAGCAGTGGGCAAAAGGTGTAAGTATTTTAAGTTTTGATAGGTATGGCCAAATATTCCTTCATAAAGGGTGCATCAATTTATACTCTTAGCAACAATATATGAGATAGTCCATTTCTCTACACTATTGCCCATGCTAGGAAAATTAAACTATTCTCAGTTTTGACAGTTTTTTTTTTTTTTTTTTTCGTACTGGGGACTGAACTTAGGGGCACTCGACCACTGAGTCCCCAGTCCTATTTTGTGTTTTATGTAGAGACAGGGTCTTGCTGAGTTGCTTAGCGCCTCGCTGTTGCTGAGGTTGGCTTTGAACTCGCAATTCTCCTGTCTCAGCCTCCCTAAGTGCTGGGATTACAGGCTTGAGCTAGTTTTGACAGTTTAATAAGAAAGAAATACAATTTGTTTTTCATAATTTGCATTTCTTCAGTTATTGCTGAGACTGAACATGATTTGCATGCAATTTATCATCATTCCTATTTTTTGAAAAATTCATGGCTCTTTTAAGAATTTGGTTTGTTCATCTTTTCCTATTGATTTATGTAAGGTTTTGTTAAGTTAAAAAATATCATTTTGTTACATGCATAAACATTTTTTCCAAGTTATTAATTTTTCAAACTTGTATTTATAAATTTATTTATTTTCATGTGGAAGTTTTGTTGTTGTTTTTAAGGACAGCTTTTTCAACCTTGCAATTAATAGCTAATCAAAAAGTCTTTCCATGTTCTAATATTGTGAATAGATTCACTATTGCTTTCCTTGGTTTTATTTATAGTCTAATTTTTTCTTATGTGTTTGATCTTTGAACTATTTGGAACTGGCCTTTTTCAATTATTGTTTCAATTAGTAGCAGTTTCCATGCCACTTTTTGAAAAATACTTTTTATCATATTTACTTGAAATCTGGAATTTCCCCCAAAGGCCCATGTGTTAAAGTATTGATCCCCAGCTTTGGTGCTATTGGGAATTGGTGGAAACTCTAAGAGTTGAGGCCAGGGAAGGAATATTAGGATCCTGACCCCTTCTTGTCTCTCTCTTTGGCTTTTGCCTCCTGGCCATGAGGGAACAATCTGCTTCACCATGTTATCCCACCCTGATGTGCTGCCTCTCCACAGATCAAAAAGGAATGGGCTGATCCACATCATATACAACAAGAGTGGGATCCCAAATAGTATGTCATATTCTATGTATGTATAATTTTCCAAAATACATTCTACTTTCATGTATAACTAGAAAGCACAAATAAAATAAAATATAAATACAAATTTAAAAAAACAATGGACTTGCCTAACCATGGACTAA
Organism: Geosciurus inauris; assembly: GCA_004024805.1. Taxonomy (NCBI): domain Eukaryota; kingdom Metazoa; phylum Chordata; class Mammalia; order Rodentia; family Sciuridae; genus Geosciurus; species Geosciurus inauris. The sequence goes on along the minus strand of PVHX01002583.1, from coordinate 137,690 downwards.
AACCTCCAAAACTGTGAGCCAAAACAATACTTTCCTCTTTATATGTATCTCAAGTATTTTTTTTTTTTACAGGAACAGAAAGTGTTTGATATAACATAACATTATATTTTTATTTTTTTATTTTTGGTACCAGGGATTGAACTCAGGGGCAATCGACCACTGAGCCACATCCACAGCCCTATTTTGTGTTCCACATAGAGACAGGGTCTCACTGAGTTGCTTAGTGCCTCACCGTTGCTGAGGCTGGCTTTGAACTCACGATTCTCCTGTCTCAGCCTCCCAAAGTGCTGGGATTACAAGCGTGAACCACCATGCCCGGCTATAACATAACATTTTATACCTCCAAATTTGACATGCCACAATTATTATCTAATTCTCCTTGGTGCTTTGGTATACAAAAATCTCTTATTTTTTCTATTGCCCTGACGCTGCTTCCCTATATCACATAAATATTCTCAGTAAGAATAGAAAAATTTTACTCACCAACTTTGTCTTGAAGCCCTGTATTTACTTATTATTTATTTGCTCATTTTGTGATTATGACTCCCTAAAGGTGAGATAAGATGGATAATGCCTGACATTTACTGTGAACTGGTATATGCTATCTCATTAAATTATTTACTTGATTCCCAATCACAGTACTTTAATGCAAGTATTAATTATCTCATATTGCAGATAAAAAGTATGCTCCAAAGAGGTCAGGTATTTTCTTCAAAGTCACATAACTAACAAGTGGCAGAATGAGATTAAAATCTTTCTATGTCTGACCCTAAAGCCCATTATTTTTCCACAATCTGCACTTGTAACATCTGATGTTAGATGCAAGAAATTACTTAACAGGATCAAAGATAAATCATGTCAAGGTCATTCCCCAGCATAAAGCATCTTATACAGAGCTGGAATTTAAGGTAGAATGCTAAGGTAGATAGGCATGTATAAGGTACAACTGGAATGGGATTCCTAAATCCCATAGAGAATATGAGAACGGTTTATTTAGGTTTGTGCAAAGGAGCACAGAAGTAAAAGAAACTGAGAAGAGAATTTAGATCAGATGATAGTGAGTTTTGATTACTCAGCTGTAGGCTTGTGAACTATTTGTCTCACTAGAAAGATATTCTTTCCTTTCTATGGAATTGTGATTACTTTTTAAATTGGGCTACAAAAAGGGTCAGACAAATACTTCCTGCAGGGCAAATTTCACCAGCTGCTTGTGTGTCTGTGTGTATGTGTGTGTCAGTGTGTGTGTGAATAAACTTCGTGGGAGAAGAGTAAACCGTGTTTACATACTGCCTGTGACTATTTTGTGCTACTTTGGAAAATGGAAGAGTTGCCTTCAACCCACAGCCAAAAAATCTCTTGCAAAAAATGTTTCCCAATCCTTGTGAAATGGTGTTTTCTCAAAATGTCCTGGTGGCTGACCTGCACAACCACATTGATTTTGTTTTATATGAATGAAATGCCAGACAAGGATTTCCAGCCTTGATTCAATATTAATTATTTGATTCTTCAAACTATATTACCCTTTGTCTAGTTTATTTTCTGCTGTTATAACAGAGTATCACAGACTATATGAATGATATACAATAGAGGCTTTGGCTCACAGTTCTAGAGTCTGGAAATTCAAGATTGAGGGATTTTATTTGGTGAGGATCTTCTTATGTCAACATGGTGGAGGGGATCACATGGAAAGATCCAGTGGAGCAAGCAGGCAAGCTCAGCTCTCTCTTTCTCTTTTCATGAAGACACTAATCTAGTTAGCCCAACCCTCATGACCTCATCTAATTCTGATTACCACCCAAACCCCAGTCTCCCAGTATTTTCATCATATGAATGTGGGTATTAAGTTTTCAACACATGAACTTTTGGGGAACACATTCATACCATAGCACCATCTAAAAATGTTTGAAGCATGTTTATATTCAATTTTTTACTTATTTAATATTTTTATATGATGATACCTTAAATTATTTGATATGATTCGAAAATAAGTAAAAAATTGGAACATAAATTGAACAATAAAATTGACCTAGATGTAAGTCATAAAATACCTTGGAAAACACTCTTTTAAACTGTGCAGTACTATGAAACATTTGAGAAATAATTTAAGGGATATATCAAGAAAAAGATTCTAATATAATGAGGAAATAATTCTGCCCCAAGTATGCAAATTAAGTTATTCTTGTTCAACTGAAGAAGAAATAGGATGGATCTTAATTGTACTGATTATTTACTTGAATTTTCATTATTTAAATACTTGAGTCATTAGCTAATTAACTTAGAGTGCATTTGTAGAAATGTGGGGGAGAAAAATGTCACTAAAGTGTCCCAGAATGTGATTTGGTATCAAGAGCCAACTGAGCTTTCTGCAGCTTCCATCTCTTCAGCTCCTTGTCTGGCGGCCACATCCCCAGGTGCTTAGAGCTTCTCTTCCAAATGTCACCTTCCTATTTAATGCCATAATCCTTCTAAATCCATGGAGAATGTTAATTGTTTCTAAATAAGTAGTGGATAATTTTTAGACATGTGAACACATCAAAAGTTTGGGGTTGTTTTAAGTTGGTATGAAGTAAAAAATAATGACATTCTAAACAAGGCAGAAACGAATTTCCTGTAATTTTTTACTTTAAGAATAAGATATCATATTTAAAGATGACCTAAATATTTTTCTATACCCTAGAACTGGGCTCCTCAACCTTAATGCTGTTGGCTTTTGGGGCCAGATAATTCTTGGTTGTTGGGGTGAGCCCTATTCCCTGTAGGAAGTTTTGCTGCATATATGGACTTTTCCCACTAGATGGCAGTAGCAAACAACCCACTCTCCCCATCCTTTGCAAGTAGTGACAACCAAAATGTCTCCATACTGCCATGTGATACTTATAGGGCAAAATTGGCCCTGGTTAAAAGTAACAGCCTTAGATAAAGATGTGTGACAGACTGTGAGAGCATGTGTCCTTTGTCATCTAGTTAGTAACCAAAACCATGGCTTAAAAAGGCAGCCTGCTGCTAGTGCTTCTGCTCTTTTCCTTGAGGATTATATCTATTTAGTAAATTTTTTATGGGGAAGTGAATAAAGACCCAAATGTTTAATTCTTAAATTAAACTTTCTTTAATGCTAGGATCTGTCATTTATTATTATATGACTTGGTAGCTTACTTGACCTCTTGCAACCTCAAGGTCCTTGCAATGAGACTAACTCATGTATTTGATGCCATGCCTGCTATATAACAAATGATTAATAAGTTTGGGGTTATTTTGGGTAATTATGTTAAATTATATTATGATTTAAAATATATGTTGTTATTCTCTACCAAAAGATTTTGTATTTCTATCTCCTGAAATGCTGCATGATTTGTTTTGATTATTAATTGTGGTGAAAGTGGCCCCTTTAAGAATTATTCTGTACTCCTACCACTTCTCACTTTGTTCTTTCTGGACACCAGATAGTGGTTGTTCCTTCAGCCTGGGACCTGAGGGGGGGAAAAAAAACAATGTGGAGTAGAACCACAGCTGATTTATAATAGGCAGGAAATTTGATTATTGTCCAGAACCACTTAATACTAAGTTTGGCTTGTGTTTTTGCTTCAACTGGAGTTTAACTTGGCTTAACTTAATTAATGAAATAATTTATCAAACATTTCTGGAGCATTTATCTCATGCCAGACCTTTTATTGTAGATAAAGAGATCAACAAAAACTTCCATGCTTTTTTTGAATATAGATTTTCATTATATAAAAGGGAAAAAAAGATGGTAACAAATATAATGTGATGGAGGCTGTCACTGATAATAGAAAGGGATGTGCTCCAAGTTGTATCCTGGAGAGTTATTACTAGTTTGCTAGTATAGAAGGAGGAAAGAAGAGTCAGGCTGTAGTCTGGGAAAGGCAGGGAAGCATGAAGCAGGGGCATTTTCCTTAGATAGTGAAGAGTTAGGAAAGGTAGTGCATGTACTGTCTATACACAGGAAAGCTTAGGATGCTCACTTAGGGGTCATCTACAAGCCTGTCATATCCATCTTCCCAAACTTGAGATTTATCTTTTTCAACAGAGAAACTATCAAACATTTCTGATCTGGAGAATGACAATGTCCTAAATTATCTATTCTGTCATTGACCATTTATAAGATGTTAATGCACTTGCAGCATTATTAAAGATGTGCGCACGTGTCTGAATGTCTTCTTTCCCAGAACAAAATCAAAGAACGCATTATATTACAATTGGCCAACATTCAACTTTTCTAACTGAATTTATTATCTTGAGAGGCTATAATCCCAAAAATAGAGTACCCTGAAATCTTTAGTACTTATTGACTATTATAAGCTTTTTACTTCTTATTGAAATGTTCCAGTGACAGAGTGCTAAGGCATTCAGGAAGAAAGAAAATGGCAACAAGATACGTAATAGTAATGATAACAATGACAATAATAGGAAAGTTCAAAATAGAAATGGGAAGTTGTATTTGGAAAGGATTTTGGAAACTGGTACTTTTGTCTCATCATTATTTGAATTTTTCCTATTTGAGATTCATCAGGAATCAGTGTTATCTTTTCATTGGGTCTAGGCTGATCCGTTTCACTGAAAAATAGCTAATACTGCCCCCAACCCCCAAATATTCATTAACCACTTACTTAAAAGGAAATACTTGGCATCAGTCTTGTCAAACAGTATTTATGCTATTCAGTTCATGAGTCATCTTCATGCTTTCTAGGATTCAAAGAAGTAACATCAGGGTTATGGGGTATTTCTAAGAAAACTGATTTTTTTTTTCCCTTGGAACTGAGGATTAAATCCATGGGTGCCTTACTAGTGAGATACATCCCAGCCCTTTTTATTTTGAGAGAGGGTTTAGCTAAATCTCTGAGGTGGCCTCAAACTTGGGATACTCCTGTCTCAGCCTCCTGAGTCAATGGATTTACATGCATGTGCCAGTGTGCTCAGCTAAAAAACTGTATCTTGAAGCTTACTCCAAAGTATTCTTTCTTTAAGAGAAAGAAATGAATCTCTGCACAATTTTAGTTCTCCTATATCATTTAGGGATGTCTTCTATTAGGTGAAACATAAAAAAATATTCCATATGTTTCTCTAACTTAACAACAGATATACATAATCCAAGTCTGGTGCAGTAACAGAGCAATGTCATTGGGATCCTGGGCTCTATCTAACCACTCCATCATCATAGAATTCTTGCTCTCATTCATATTGTGTACCCTTGGACTAAAGTTTCTCCTGCCATTCCATCCATGTTTCAAGTAACAAGAAGATGAACCAACAACTGCAAATGCTTAAATCTTTATGCCTCAGTTTGACATTTTGCTTATTCTCCCCTGTACCTCTCAGGATTTCTTCAATGATTCCACTTTAGATCCTGCACTGAGGGACACTGCTAGCTTGCAATGTGAAGAGCAGAGAAGCATTTATCCTCTGATGGTATCTCTCAGCAGCTGCTGAAATAACTGAAGATAATTTCTCTTGACTCTGGGAGTTCACGGGAGAATCAAGCCACTGTGGGCAGTGAGCTCATGAATATGTATTTCTATGGCTTTTAGGTCCTGAGATGGTTCTAGCATGGCATGCAGGCAGGTGGATACACAGGTGGCAACTTCCCTGCCATCCTATATGGAGTTCCTGAAAGCTGTTTCTTGCTGCACAGAATATTCCTAACATGTAAGTTAGAACATTTGTTCCTTCCAACAAGTGCGTTATATTCATTATATTCTTTTTATTAATTCTTATTATGTGTCTAGTGGCTCTACTTTCATGACTGTACTCTGACATATACAGTCTCATCAATCATAAGTGCGACACATTACCATGATCAATTATAAAGGAATATTGAGAAAATGAGCTTAATTTTATGATGTCTTTAGCCACATTGTCCAACTTGAAGTCATTAGCTACACTTGACTATCTAAATGTAAATGTGAATTAATTAAAATTAAATTAAAAACTCAATTCCTCAGTTTCAGTAGGCACATGTCAAATACCCAAAGCTACATGTGCCCAGTGGCTGTCATATTGGACAGTACAGCAGGTGTAGGGCATTTTCGTCATCACAGAACATTCTGCTAGAAAGTGCTGCTCTAGGACAAAGACACACAGGAGGGAAATTCTCCCAAGTTCCTAGATTCACCAGCAGTTAACAGGGGTAATGCTGAATATTTTAGAACAACCATCATGTTCAAGGATTCTTTTAGAAGGTTACTTATCTATTTTTTTTGTAACCCACATGTTTCATCTCCTTACTTATCAATTTATTTTGTGTTTAGAATTGGAAAGATAATAAAAAGTAAATTTAAAAAGTAGCACCTACACTATAATTGTCTAAAATTTAGTAGAATCACCTATAAACTTTGATCCTCTACTGTTACTATAAAATTCAAGTAAAGGCATGAAATAAACAGGACAGCAACTTTTTAGCAACTTAATGCCATTTTTTGTGCTAGCTCATCTATAAAATATTAATGAGGACATTTATGGCAATAAATGTTAATATATTCTCTTGAATATGTGAACACTGGCAGATGATTCTTTATAGTGATATTCAGTGGTAGAAGAGTTTATTAAAACCATATATTAATTTTCCAGAAGCTAAAAATAATACTTAAGTTCATATCTGCAGTTTTTAATAGTTTTCTATTAATTATTTTAAGGGAAAGAAGGTGATATTTTGCAGTGAAAAGTGTTTGAAACCAGAAGCTGAAATCCTGAACCCATAAAGTAGCTGACTTGTGTTTATATTCATGATAACATTGCTAGGGTCACAGAGTAAGAGGCATCTTTCATTTGCGACTGAAAATCATACTAACCTCAAAATATATAATAGAATCATTTGCAATGTAGTATCACTCAATATGTAGTATTGAGAGGGTTCAAGAAAGTCTCTGCTATACTAATTTGCACACATACAACCAAAACATCCTCATTCAAAATAATCCTCATTTGAATATGTTATTTATGTGATTTTTTTTGGACCAAATTGAGTCATGATTTTGAAATTTCTTAACGAATCTGTAAATCATTTAACTGTTGACATGTGTCTAACAGTTATGATTTTATGCAAACATTAACTAAATTTACTTTCTGCAGGGCTGAAGATTTTACATGATACTTCTGCTTTTGATTATATTAATGTAAAATTATCTTTTTAGAAAATAGATAGTAAAATAGAGAGAAATATTCTCTAGCAACTCTGAGTAAGATTCAAAATTCCAAACCTATGATTCCTATAAAGATGCAAAGGCATGTCATGAATATTTGTGTAAGGTTTCTGCTTTATATAGCACAACTCACATATTTAGACAATTCTTTCTTTTTTTCTTTTCTTGTTTTTGGTACCAGGGTTTGAAACTTTACCACTGAGCCACATCCCCAGCCTTTCTTATTTTTAATTGTGAGACAGGGTTTCACCAAGTTGCTTGGGGCCTCACTAAGTTGCTAAGCTTGAACCTGTGATCTTCGCACCTCAGCCACCCTAACTGCTGAGATTACAGGTGTGTGTCACTGCACCCAGCATTTAGCCAATGTATGGAATACTTTAATCATGCAATTTTTTTTTTGTACTTGGAATTGAACTCAGGGGCATTCAAACACTGAGTCACATCCCCACCCTATTTTGTATTTTATTTAGCAATAGCATTTCACTGAATTGCTTAGTGCCTCGCTTTTGCTGAGGCTGGCTTTGAACTCACAATTCTCCTGTCTCAGCCTCCTGAGCTGCTGGGATTACAGGTGGGCACCACCACATCTAGCTCATGCGAATTTTTATGCAATATACTTTGAGCTACCTAAGAGAATTAAAAAACAGACCAGCTATACTGGCATGTACCTATAATCCCAACTATTTGGGAAGCTGAGTCAGGAGGATTGCAAATTCAAGGACATCCTGGGCAAATTTGAAAGACCCTGTCTCAAAATAAAATACAATGAAGCCGGGTGCAGTGGTGCAAGCCTGTAACCCCAGCACTTAGGGAGGCTGAGACAGGAGAATTGCGAGTTCAAAGCCAGCCTCAGCAACAGCGAGGCACTAAGCAACTTAGTGAGACCCTGTGTCTACATAAAACACAAAATAGGGCTGAGGATGTGGCTCAGTGGTCAAGTGCCCCTGAATTCAATCTCCAGTACAAAAAAAAAAATACAATGAATAACAAAAGAGAACTTGGGGTGTAGCTCAGTGTTAGAGTGCTTGCCTAGTATATATAAGGCACTGGGTTCAATCCCCAGTACCACAAAATAAATAAATAAAAGGGTTTTCTAAAATAATTTATAAGCAAAACAATAAAAATAAGATCAAGCTCAATTCCACTTCCAGATGTTCTTATTAAATTGGTTTGTTATGGTTCTCAGAGCTTACCTAGTTTTTCAAAGCTCTTCACAGGATTTTATTCTACAGCCAAATTTGAGAACTATTGTGCTTAGAGAACTCTAAATGTCCTTTTTTTCACCCAAAGGGAGCCCCTATTAGTCTGCAGCTACTTTATATAAGGAGAGGTGTGGGGTGCAGTTCACAAAGCTATGTAATGGATCTTCCTGGGCTGATTTCTTCCTTACCTGCACTCATTGAAAGCCACTATAAAATAAGGAGCTGTTAGGGTAGAAGATGAAGATATTTTTGTAACAGGCTTTTTGTTTTTATTTTAGTTTAGTTTAGTTTTAGTTACATATGACAGTAGAATGTATTTTGGCATATTATACATGCATGGAGTGTAACTCATTCTATTTAGGATCCTATTCTTGTGGTTGTACCTGATGCAGAGTTACCCTGCTCATATATTCGAATACAAGGCTAGGAAAGTTATGTCCCATTAATTTTACTGTCCTTCCTATTCCCCTCTCCCCTCCCTTCTCTTTGTTTCCCTTTGTCTAATTGAATGGACTTCTATTCTTCCCCTCTCCACCCTCCCTCGTTGTGAGTTAGCATCCACATATCAGAGAGAACATTAGGCCTTTGGTTTGGAGGGATTCTCGTATTTCACTTAGCATGATATTCTCCAGTTCCAGCCACCTGCCAGCAAATGCCATAATTTCATTCTTCTTTATGGCTGAGTAACATTCCATTGTATAAAAATACCACATATTCTTTTTTTTGTTTTTTGTTTTTGGTACCAGAGATTGAACTCAAGGGTACTCAACCACTGAGCCACATCCTCAGCCCTATTTTGTGTTTTATGTAGAGACAGGGTCTCACTGAGTTGCTTAGTGCCTCGCCTTTGCTGAGGCTGGCTTTGAACTCATGATTCTTCTGTCTCAGTCTCCCAAAGCGCTGGGATTACAGGCGTGTGCCACCATGCCCAGCTAAATACCACATATTCTCAATCCATTCATCTGTTGAGGGGCACCTTCATTGGTTTCATAGCTTAGCTATTGTGAATTGGGCTGCTATAAACACTGATGTGGCTGTCACTATAGTATGCTGATTTTAAGTCCTTTGGTTATAAGCTGAGGAGTGGGATAACGGGATCAAATGGTGATTCCATTCCAGGTTCTCTAAGGAATCTCCATACTGCTTTCCATAGTGGTTGCATCTCACTCCGGTCAGAATGGCAATAAACGTTGGCGAAGATGTGAGGAGAAAGGCACTCTCATACACTGCTAGTGTGAAAGGCTTTTTGAAACTAGAATTGCAACTTTGGTACTGGAGTGTTTCTGTTTGTTTGTTTGTTTTAATGTCCAGTGTTTAATAAGACTCCAAACTTTCTTCTCTCTGGACTCCTTTCATTATTCACACCTTCTGAGATTAGAACTGGAAGCTCTGGGTTAATTCTGGGGCAGCAATGGTGCAAACCATTCAAGTTCTTGAAAGATGCACTGTCGTAACGTGTGAAGTCCACAAATTGTTGCAAAACTATGTGAAGAGAATGAGAGATCCTAGTGTACAAATGGAAGCTAAAACAGGAATTTGAAGTTATGGGCTTTGTTTTCCAGTGATAGCATTGTGAATCTGGATATAGGTGTTAGTCATTTAAATATTTGTATGGGTTTAAGCTAACATGCCAGGAATAATAACCATATTTTGGAAATGAATGTCAATATTTTTATTAAAGAAGTTGTGTGTCAGGGTGTTATAAGTAAGACCATATTATATCTCTTCTCCTTACCCCATCCCAGTAATTTTAAGTCATGCTACCTATGCAACTGGAAGAACAAAATACAGTATTCTTCCTCACAGTCGAGTAACACTCAGAGGGACAGAATGTTATCTCCTCTATGGAGTTTTACTAGGACAATATAATAAATAATTTAAAGTATTTCTAGTCCTAGGGGAACAAATTGAGGCCAGGACTCAGCTTTTGGATACAAAAATTTGCAAAACAGAAAAGAATGAATTTGCTCTTATTATAGTTTTGTTAGCCTTATTGAGTGTTTTAATGTTTTTCATATATATCCAGGAGAGAGTAAAAAAAAGAAGAAAGAGAATGGTGGAGTAACTGGTGGGAGTGGCCAAAGAACTTTGATTTTTTTAGCTGAGGGATGGGAAAGGTTTCTAATAGTCAATGGTAAACCAGTTTTTTGACTGACATGTAAAGTTTTCCTTATACCCCTGAGTATTCTAGCAAATGCACACATACACAAAGTTGTGTACAAACATTTTTTGTTTGTGGTCAGACATATAAAATAGACTGAATCCCACATGTGAGTCAAGGCCAAAATGATGCTGGAGGATATAAAATGGAACATAGGAATTCGGAAAGCATGAAGAAAATTAGATGTACACTTGCAGAACTTTGGAAAAAGAATCTGTTATTCTCAAGATATGAAATGGTATTTTAAGCTATCCCTGTGTATATTATATGAATAAAGGTGTAAACTATTTTCTAAGAAGCACTTCCGATGGTGAAAATAAATACACCTTTAAAAAAATAGGGTACCATTTTTAATAGGGTGCCTGCTGTTGAACTAAATAAACCAGGACCACTTTTTCATGTAAACCATAATGTCACTGTCAGTAATTTGTTTTATTTATTTGCTTGCTTGTTTTTGTAGTGCTGAGGATTGAATTCGGGGCCTTGCATGTGCTAGGTAAGTGCTCTACCACGAAAGTACATTCCAGTCCATCACCGTTAGTATTTTGGACACAAATACCTAATGCAGCTCCTGCTGAAATTGTATAAGTTATTTAGATTTTATGAATCTGCTTAAACACTTAATCTTGGTTACAATTGTTCATTAACTTGACTGGTCTGAGAGATACCTAGAAAACTGGCAAAGCACACTTCTGTGTTTTCATAGGGTGATTTAGGAGATGATTGGCATGTGAGTCAGCGAACTGGGTGGGGAGACCTGCCGTAAATGTGGGCGGCACCATCCAATAGGCTGGTACCAGATGGAATAAAAACTGAAGAATGAGGCTGGCTCACACTCATTGACTCCTTCTAAATAGGTCTGGTGTTTGTGCTGCAGTCATCGCCTGTAGACACGAGACTCCAGATTCTTCAGCCATTGAACATGCACTTGCACCCGCAACTCTCAGGGAACTTCCAGGTCTTCAGCTTTGGATCGAGGCTGTGTTTTTTTCTGGTTTTGAAGTGTCCAGCTCCTTACACTGAGCAACTACTGGTTTTCCCAGCTCTCCACCCAGCGGACAGCCTTCAGGAACTGTGCAGCCACTGATTATGTAAGCAAAATAATAAATTTACTCATATATACATTCTATCGGTTCTAGTCTTCTGAAGAATCCTGATTGATACAACTTCAAATAACATAAACAACAAAATGTGTGTTCTCCCAAGGTTATGAAAGGCAGAAATATCTCCCTGTTCCCTTCCTCTCCTCCCTTGGCACAAGCCATCCACTCCTGAGTCATTACTATGTTACTTTAAAACAAAGGGTCTCAGGGATGGTGAGGGTGGCAGCTGCATCCACAGATCCTGGAGTTCATTAGAAAAGTGAATTGCTTGCCCAACCCAGGTGTGGAGAATCAAAAGCTGAGGGTGGGGTTTGCTCAGCAATTTGGGCTTAAACAAGCACGATAGGTGGTTTTGGTGCAAGTTCCAATGTGAGAATCAGTGCTTTAAATGATATCTGCTATGGCAAGTGCAACAGTTGCTGCAGAAACAAAAACAATTCAATAAGTGAAAAACTATGAATTATAAGAACAATGATAATAATCCTTCAGAACCTTACTTTTTACATCAGGTGCTGAGCATTGCTGATGGGACAACATAGAACAGTGATTATGAACAGACTCTGGAGCCAGATTGTTTAGGCTTGAATCCCACCTTTGCCTTTATGATGGAAAACAAGTTCCATAAATTCTATGCACCTCAATTTCTTCATTAGGCAAATAAGTAGCTCAAAGAGTTGTTATAGGGGTTAATGAGTTAATATCTGCATTTACAACAGTGCTGGGCGCAGAGTATAAAAGTATAAAAGTTTTTGCTATTATTTTTATAGTTATTAATATACATGGTATAATTTTATATTGTATTATTAAAACTAATACAATTCTGCATTATACCTATTTTACACATGTAGGCACTGAGTCTTAAAGGGTTTAAAAAACTTAATGAGTCAGGATCTTTATGACACAAAGATCAGAGAATTTAACTCAAAATGCTTTAAGTTAAATGTACAGATTTGCAGCTGAAAATTCTGGAGGTAGAATCCAAATGATTGTTTTAGGACCTGTTTTTCCATGCTGTGCCTCTTCTGGGAGGACAACTACACATTGTAGCTCCACTTCACCCCTGCTGCCACCCCTGGCTACAAAGCAGCTCTCTCCTCCCCACAGCTTTGATGAACTCCATGGGCTCTCTTGCAAGTCTGCATTGGATGATATGTCTTTGAGCTAGTCACTGTCATCTGTTGATGATTACTTGGATTATGTAGCCTGGATCACATGATTACCATGTGGGGTGGGGTCAAACCACCTGATCCACATCCTCTTCTCCCAAAAGAAGGGAGAACAGGTCCTGGTTTTGTAGTAGAAATAGTAAAGGAATAATAAACTGGGCGCTCTGGCACAGGCCTGTAATCCCAGCAGCTCAGGCAGCTGAGGCAGGAGGATCACAAGTTCAAAGCCAACCTCAGCAAAAGCGAGGTACTCAGCAATTCAGTGAGAGGCTGTTTCTAAATAAAATACAAAATAGTGCTGGGGATGTGGCTCAGTGTTTAAGTGCCCTGAGTTCAATCCCTAGAACCCAGCCCCCCCAAAAAAGAAAGGAATATTGAAAACAAAAAATGTTGACTTTCTTTGCCTAAGGTTACCCAGTTATCAGAGCAAACTCAGACCTCAAACTGAGATCTAACTCCAAAAGACCATGCTGTTAAGCACTTCCAAATACTACTTCTTGAAATTAAACATTTGTGCTATTCACCATGGACCAAACCACGTGCTTACTCCTAGGAATGTAAAGCCCTCAAAGAGGTAGTTCTGCCCTGAGGAGCTCTATCTAATGGTAGAAACAGGTGTAAAGAGGAAATGACAGTGCAGTGATTAAGGTGCTCAGATAGAAGCATGAAAGGCTCATTAATAGCAATTAGAAGTATGATCATTAATCATCATCCCACACTTTAGAAGTCAGGGATCTCTACCCTTCCACTGCCAAGAAGCACTAGGGAAGATAATATGTTAACATGGAAGATTTATCTCCTAGAGGAAGGAGAAAGTGCCCTTAGGTATTTAATTTGGCTAAAGGAATAATTTAGTGATACATGTTAGAGCAGTTACTATAATACATAGGCAAAAATAAAATAAAAGTAAATTAAAATAAGTAAAATTAAATCGCTACAATGATGAATTTGAATATTCTCCAAATGTGGGTATCTTGATCTTGAAAGACTCAATTTTTTTTCTCCAAACCTGTTTAATGCTTCACAGAGAACCTGAGCTTATTCAGAACGGGAGGAAAAAAATCATTTTTCTTTGGCATTAAAGGGTGGGGTTGTACATTTAATATAAAAATGACACATTGGGTGAAACCAGCTCCATCGGGATAAACCAGAAAGCTGAGAATGATCACCAGTCACTGCTCTGCATTAACATTCAAGTGCTGTGCTTGGCTTGTACGGCAGAATTACCAGACTACAGTAGACAACAGAATTTTCACCATTTTAAGAAAGGTCCATGAATGTAAATACACACAAGATGAGTGGCACACAGCCTTCCCTACATACATTTGTGAGATGAAGGAAACAATGAGATTGTGATGCTATTAGTCTGCCTTGGAGATAAATTCCAGGTATAGGGATAGAATTATTCTCTTATTTTATAGGATGTCAGTTATTTGTGAGATGGTATGCTATAAATTATAAGTATTCAAGTCATTGAACTGTTAATGGACTTGCTTAGCTGTTATTCCAATCTGGAAAATTCTTTAGGAAAAGTAGTACTCCTGTTCAATAGTATCCACCTATTGATGGTCTTATTTTACACAATCTGTTATAGACATCTGTTAAGGAAAAAAATTGACTAAAAATAGCATTCAGAACTCAACTGTACAAAGAATACAAGTAATAAAATTCAAAAATTAACTCTATATACTTTGATATGAAACAATAGTAAGAATACTTTCTATTTACTACTAAGGCTCAAATAGAGAATAGGGCTTTACATTTGTCAAAATTGATTGATGTTCCTGATTGAACACCTGATAAATTTTGTAGAATAATCTGCATCAGCATTTAGAAAGAGATAGGTGTTATGGCCTGAATGTGTTTGTGTATTACCCCACCTCCATACATATGTTGGAGCCCTAACCTTCAGTATGGCAGTATTTGGCGTAAGGAAGTAATTAAGATTAAATGAGGTCATAATGGTGTGGTCTTGAAATAATAGGATTAGTATCATTGTATCAGAGAGCTTGTGTGATCTTGAGCTTTTCAGCCTCCACAACCATGACAAAGTAAATTTCTGTTTTTTAAACCATCCAGTCTATTCTATGTGTTATGGTGGCAGAAGCTGGCTAATAGAATAGATAAGGTCATCATCCATATATATGATTCTTATATCTATCTGCCTATCTACATATTAATGAAGATATATTATAGATCTTATTATATTACTGAAATGATTAATTGATAGTGATAATTGTTTTTCCAAATTTACATTCTAGTCTACCTCTTAATAAAAAGAAGTGACATTTACCTAGTTGTTTTCACTAATTCTTAGTGTTCTGCTGTCCTGTCATCCTTTCTAGCAATGAATTACATGTCATTCCTAACATGCATTGTATTTTATACCTTCATATGGTTGAGCATAATATTCTCTCAACTTAGAATTCCTTCTGTCTTTTATAGAACTAACAAGCTTCTAATCTTTCAGGTTGAGTTTGCCATCTGTTGGAATTCAGACACACATGGGCTCTTAGCTCAGCTCCTGAGTCGGCCCCACACTCATATCTCTTTTGCCAATCTTTCGCACACATTTCAAAAGGAATTGATGATCGTGTAGTTCTCCCACAAGATGAACTAAGTGTGTTCAACAAGGCTTATAAGATCATTTGTGCATTGACCCCTATGTGAAGAGACAGACTCTAACATTCAAAGGGACTCTACACTTGTTACACTAAACAACTTTAAGACCCCACAAGAGCCTGCTCCAATTACTGTCTCTATGCTATGCATGAACCGTGTCCTCTACATGAAATGCTCCTCCTTCTTTGGAACATCTCTCTTCATTATCTGAAAATAAATGTCATGGGGGGGGGGGTTGAGGGGGTATTTCCTAACCTAACTGAAGCAGTTACTAACTGCTCATTATAATTCTCTAGCAAATACATCTTAGTTTCTCTTTTTTTTTTTTTGATACTGGAGATTGAACTCAGGGGCACTCGACTACTGAGCCACATCCCCAGCCCTGTTTTTTGTGTTTTATGTAGAGACAGGGTCTCACTGAGTTGCTTAGCACCTTGCCATTGCTGAAGTTTCTCTTCTTTTGCTATAAGGAAGTGCTCAAAGTTGGGTACTTTATATATAAAGTAAAGATGTTTATTTCACTCCTTCTGAAGGATGGACGGTCCAAATACTGGCACTAATAAGGGCCCCATAGCGCAGTGGCACCCTCTCCTCCACAGAAAACCTTAATTAAGCTTCTCCAGAAATCTACACCATAATTGATCTTAGGACTATCAGCAAAAGAGTTCAATGTAGTTAAATTTCCTATTTCCTGTTGCTCTTTCTTACTTGGCCACTGACCTGAAAGAGATCAGCACTCCAGGTCCTGAATGCCCCTTTACTTTTTTCACAAACATTTATAGACCATCTAGTATAGTAACAATATAATATTTTATAGATGTGTGTTTGCAGATGCAAAGTGTGATAGGAAAGACAGATCCTTTAACAAGGTCTTTGGCCTTGGGCCTGAGCTTCACAAAGATGTTTACATTGCGAAGATAAGAGATGTTACTAATTGGGCTCCATGGTAACAGCTGGCAGGGGGAGGAAAGAAAAGGGAGAAGCTCTCTCCTTCTCAGGTGTGATTCTTGAAGGGTTAACTTGCCCAGAACAGTGAAAGAAAAAGCTGCTTTTGTGTGAACTTCTGAGCCCCTCCCCTTACCTGAAATTGCCTGAACTTGGGGTTCAGGGGAATTAATTGATTATAGTGAAAGTTGTACCCTCTGAGCCAGCTGCGGTAAATAAAACTGTTTCCTGACATCTTTGGTGCCTTGTCTCGTCTGTCCCTACAACACTAGCTATTTCACAACACAGAGAAATAGCAGAAGGGTCCAAGAGTGTGAGGTCCCCTTGTTTGTAACAACTCACTATCCTGAGAATTAACTCCAAGAGATCAGTATTAATCCATTCATGAGGGTGTCTCCCATGACTTAATTACCTTGCACTAGGCCCCTTCCCTAAATGGTTCTACAATCTCAACACTGCCACACTGGCAACCAAGTTTCCAGACACACTCAAATCATGGTAAAATTGTGCTTACTTTTATTGTACTGCAAATGACACTGTATTTTAATAATTGACAGACCTTCCTAGACCTACAAGACTGTGAGCTTCTTAGGAAAAGGAACAATGTCCTTTTTAAATCATGATATCTTTTTGAATGTTGATGTCTCATTTAGTGACTGTCATGGAGTAGATACTCAATAAAAATATAAAATTATGTGAACTAAATAAATGTACCAGCCTATAAGTTATTTCTCTAGAGATCTCACATCTGGTTTAAAGGGGAGACGATCCAGTCATGACATATTTTATCCTATTTATTTAGTACCACAAGTAATTCAGTTGATCCATCTGGTCAGGCAGATGTCCTCCTTCTCTCCACATTACTTATCCTGTATATATTATTTCTAAATTTTAAGTCAACAGAAAAGCTGATATGACAGAATATTATGAATTTTGACACTAAAATTAAATTTCATAGTCACTGGGGATTATTTTCATACCATTTTACATGAAAAACATTTATTTTGCATTTTTCTTTGGATACATTTAATAATTAGTTTTTGAATGAGCAGTGAAAAATATCAAAATATTCTACCTGTAGTTCAATGTTTGAGATATCTAGATGTAATGAAATTAGATAAAAATTAAAATTAAAAAAAAAAAAAAAAAAAAAAAAAAAAAAAAAAAAAAAAAAAAAAAAAAAAAAAAAAAAAAAAAAAAAAAAAAAAGAAATTAGATGACAAGAAAAATTCAATTCATTCAATCGGAACATAAGTGATAAAGATATTACACATCACATGGATAACTTAGACCTAACAAGGGAAGGCCATCTTTCCTAACTCTGAGATCCTGTTGATCCCTTTCATTTACTGCATCACTTATAAACAAGATAACTCAAACGCAAACTTTAATTGTAATTTACTGAGCCCTTTGTCTTAGTTTAATAAACAAACTTAATAAACTAAAGGGTTATGTTTTTAATTTTTTTCCTGCACAGATGAAGCTTCAAAATAAAGTTTCCCACCTTCTGTTAAGCTTTCAGGGAGGCATCTGTGCCTCTATAAGCAGCTAAGAGGCTAAGGCACATATTTTTCAGCTGCAGAGTAGGTCTGTCTCCCTGTGTGAGTCTAGGCAGCCCTAGAAATCGTTGTCTGGTGATGGAGGATGATGAAAGGGAAGCTTGCAGATGTATCTAAGTTGGCCTTGGGCCATACCCTTGGCAAATTACTCAAGCACTTACTGTAATGTATGGTTTTACAAGATGTTGACCCACCCACAGCAGGGAGAATCTCTCTTCTTAGGAACAATGCTTGAGGTCATGGAATGAAGTCAGAGATGAAAACTCTCAAATGAAGCTCTGAAGATATCTATTTAAGGAAGATCATAGAATTCTTGTCATTACTATATGTATCTTAAACAAAATGTCATGGAGAAATTACTAATATACTTATTAAACTTGAACAGAAAAATCAACCATTTAATGATTTGAATTAATCCAAAATTACTTCCTGTCACAGGTATTTCTGAACATAAGTAATAAAGGTTCAATTTGAGATGATCTAAATCAGATTTTCTTAATAAATTTTTTTTAAAATATTTATTTTTTAGTTGTAGGCAGACAGAATATCTTTATTTTATTTTTTACATGGTGCTGAGGATCAAACCCAGTGCCTCACGCATGCTAGGCGAGCACGCTACCACTGCGCCACAACCCCAGCCCTTTCTTAATAAATTTTAATGAACAACTTTAGTTTGCTTTTTAAGGAAAACTTAGAGAGATCCTTATAAAAATTATCCTTATGAAAAAGTATTTATTCAGATCCTAATTTTTTAAATTTTCTATTTTTTATTTTTCTATTGAGACATATTTGTACATTTTTAGAAACATTGATGGTAATTTAATGCATGCATACAATGTGTGCTGATCAAATCAGTATAACAGGATTTTAATTTATCTGAATAGAAATTTAAATGTTAACATTCACCGATGAGGTTACTTCAAGTGATAACATACTGTTTTGACCCCCTGGCCCATTTCAATGGATATTAAGGCAAATATAGTATTTTATACCATTACCCGTTCCTTAGCTACCTAGACATATAGCTGTTGACATATGGGAAAAAATAGAGTGTATTTCATTCTCAGGGCAGACATCTAAGCAATACCTCTACAGAGCATTGAAGTTTAGCAATAAAGTGAAGAAAAAATAAATGGTTTAATATGTGTTCATTTTGTAAGACATTTTTCTTCATAGTAAGCTTTGATTAATACATCAACTCTTTAGAGAACCCATGTGTACTGAAGGAAAAAATCTCTGAAAGTGAGGCACAAGCCTCACCTCCAGAAATGTCTTAATTGTTGTGATTGGTGCCACAGTGTATACTTTTGCACTTATTTTCATATTTTAGATGAGGTACTCACTAAAGTACCACCATTATGGAACTGTTTTCTTAGATTATTTTAAGCTTTTTTTAAATAAAAAGATTCTGTAATGCTGTAATGAGTTGGTTTATTTGCATACCTGTTGTTTTTTAACTCAATATATAAACATTCAGAATATGATTTTCAAACAGTGAAAATTTTACATTGAAGGTAGTACAAGATGGCAGCTGAGTAAAATCCTCTAGTGATCCCTCCCCACAGACACACCAAGCTCAACAGCTCTACAGACACCCAGTTACCTCCACAAGAGCAAAGGAGATCAGGTAAGAGACCACAGTGCCTGCTTTTAGTGTATAACAAAATGAAAAGAAACACAGAAGAAGGCAAAAAGGAAAGTTGCCGGCTTCACTCCTCCCACAACTCTGAGCAGCATGGAGAATTATGCTTACTGCTGGGAGGCAGGAGAAGGAATTCAGCACAGGCCTTAGCCTTGAAATGCAGTTCCAGATCCACCATGGTGAAATGCTGGCAGAGCCCCATAATCCCTACCATCAGGCCAACAATCTGCGGACTGAGTCACTGCAACTGCTTTAGTCAGTTGTGCAAGGGATTGCTGCCACCACCCTTCTCCCAACCTCAGGCAGCAGAGTGGTGGAGTAAGACTCTACTCCCTGAGGAGCACTGCATGATAGCTAGCATACGACTTTGTCTTAGAGCTGAATGGTGAGACCCAGCTTCAGCCAAAAACAAAGTCTACTAGCCCCAGTCAGTAGTTCCCAGACAGATCCTCTACAGCAGCCCCAGCATCAGGTGGAGAACTGAAGGGGAGGGAAATTCACAAGAATATGACTCATTAGGACAAAACCTGGGGTATGGGGTATGTCCATCACAAGGCAGCAGAGAAATGTGGTATTTACTACTTCATGTTGGTGGAAAGTGGAAATATTACTAATTTTAATTGCTGCATATTTTCTAATTGAGTCTACAAGTATAGTCATAAACACATTAAATAGACATGATATTAGATATTCTCACTAACATAAGAGAAATGTTTCCAATATTTTATGATTATCATTTGCCATGGTATATTAAGGAATAACCTATAGATTTGTATGTTATTAAAAATACATATCCAATTTAATCAAATATTTTGAATTTTATTAAATGTTTATTTTTCTTTTGTTCTATTAATATATTACATAATTAACATTGAACCATATTTGCATTTCACAATTTAGCTGACTTGCTTATGTTATATATGATTTTTTTCTTAGTATTTTATTTGGGACTGTTTTCATTACGCAGTATAGGTGAAATTATCCTATAGTTTCATTTAATTCCATTTTTGTAACATTTTTATTTGAATGTTATGCCTGTACCATGAAAAGAATCTGGACTCTTGCCCTCTTTTGATGCTTTGGAATGGCCTAAACGATCTAGGATATTTTTCCCTTCAATATTTTATACAATTCACCATATTTGGCATTTTGAGGAAAACTACAATTCTTAAAGTGTGCTCTCAAATTCTTCCATGAACCTTGGTTTCATTAGATATTCAGTCTCTTCTGAAGTCAACTTTGTATTTTAATATTTTGCAATAAAATTCATTTGTATTTTCAAATATATATTATAAAACTTGGAAAAGCAATCTTTAAAAGTTAATTTAAATTTTTTTGTGTGCCTTTTATTTTCCAGTTTGCTGTTTATTTGGGGTATTTATATGCCTTTATTTATAATTAGATTTGCAAATGATTATTTTACTGTTCTTTGAAAAAAAAGAGGTATGTCTTGGATTACTTAATAGATGGTTTGTTTATGTAATTTTTCTCTACTGATATCATCTTTTGCTTACTTTAGATTTTGCTTATTCAGTTTTCTTCCTGAAGTTAAAGTTTAATTAATTTGTTTGATATTTTCATTTGATTAGTCTGACTCCTCCTCCATGCTCTGCTATTCTTCAATCTCATAGTTCTATATAAGCAGTTTTATATATTTTTTTCTAAGAAATTTGTGATTTTAAGTGTGACTTTTTCTTGATACAAGAATATTAGGGAGATAATATTGTAATGTTAATAGGGTAGGAATTCTTATCAATTTTTAGAGTTTCATTTTGTAATTTCTAATATTCACTATCACAAGTGATCACAAAATGTTATCTCTACAGATTCTAGATCTACTACTTACTGCTTATACTAAAGCCAGATATAGGAGCACTTGCAGAGAGGAACTTCCTATACACGCAAAATTCTTCCACTCAGTTTTAATTTTTAGAAACAGAATACATTCAATGTGATTCCTAGAAGACAATTTTAAATACAATGTTTGACATATATTAAATTCAGAAATTATGGTCCCCTGTTGTTTGTTTAGATGTTAATGTAGTCTATAAGTATACAGCTAGTACAATTTCACAATACCTTAACCACAAAATAATGAAATTCAGAATAGATCTGAAAACTGAAATAATTTTTTAGTTTATCCAGCAATACACCAAGAAAAAAGAAACATCATTTTTCTTTATGTTTTAAGTTTTTTTTTCTAATTAGTTATACATGATAGCAGAATGCATTTTGTCTCATTATACTCAAATGGAGCACAACTTTCATTCCTCTGGTTGTATGTGATGCAGATTTGCACCATTTGTGCAATCATACCTGTCCATCTCATTCCACCATCTTGCCTACCCCTATGCCTCCTGCCTTGCCCCCTCCCCTTTGCCCAATACAAAGTTTCTCCATGATTCCCATACCTACTGTCCCCATTATGGATCAGCATCCACTAATCAGAGAGAACATTCGGCCTTTGATTTTTGGGGATTGGCTTATTTCACTTAGTATGATATTCTCCAATTCCATCCATTTACCTACAAATGCCATAATTTTATTCTCTTTTAATGCTGAGTAATATTCCATTGTGTATATATACCACAGTGTCTTTATCCATTCATCTATTGAGGAGCATCTATCTAGGTTGCTTTCACAGTTTAGCAATTGTGAATTGAGCTGCTATAAGCATTGAAGTGGCTGTGCCACTGTAGTATGCTGTTTTTAAGTCCTTTGGGTATAGACTGAGGAGTGGGATGGCTGGGTCAAATGGTGGTTCCATTTCATCTTCTAAGAAACCTCCATACTGCTTTCCAGAGTGGTTGTACCAATTTGCAGTCCCACCAGCAATGTATGGGAGTGCCTTTTCCCCCACATCCTCACCAACACTTATTATTGTTTGTATTCTTCATAACTGCCATTTTGACTGGAGTGAGATGAAATCTTAGAGTAGCTTTGATTTGCATTTCTCTAATTTCTAGAGATGTTGAACTACATGTTCTTCATGTATTTGTTGATTGATTGTATATCTTCTTCTGAGAAGTATCTGCTCAGCTCCTTAGTCCATTTATTAATTGAGTTTTGTTGTTTTTTTTTTTTTTTTTGGTATTGAGTTATTTGTATATCCTGGCAATTAGTGCTCTATCGACATGCATGTGGCAAAAATTTGCTCCCAAATGTAGGCTCTCTTTTCACCTCATTGATTGTTTCTTTTGCTGAGAAGCTTTTTAGTTTGAATCCATCTCATTTATTGATTCTTGATTTTATTTCTTATGCTTTAGGAGTCTGATTACAAAAGTCAGGACCTAATCCGACACAATGAAGATTTGGGCCTACTTCATTTTCTATTAGGTGCAGTGTCTCTGGTCTAATTGCTAGGTCCTTGATCCACTTTAGATTGAGTTCTGTGCATAGTGAGAAATAGTGACTTAATTTCATTTTGCTGCATCTGGCCTTCCAGTTTTCCCAGCGCCATTTGTTGAACAGGCTGTCTTTTCTCCAGTGTATGTTTTTGGTGCCATTGTCTAGTACAAGATAGCTGTATTTATGTGGGTTCATTTCTGTGTCTTCTATTCTATACCATTGGCCTATATGTCTATTTTGGTGTCAATACCATGCCATTTTTGTTACTATAGCTCTGTAGTGTTATTTAAGATATAGTATTGTGATACCTCCTGCTTCACTCTTCTTGTGAAGGTTTGCTTTGGCTATTCTAGGTCTCTTATTTTTCCAAATAAATTTCATGATTGTGGGGCTGGGATTATGGCGCAGTGGTAGCATGCTCGCCTAGCACACATAAGGCACTGGGTTTGATCCTCAGCACCACATAAAAATAAAATAAAGATATTCTGTCACCTAAAACTAAAAAATAAACATTTAAAAAAAAATTTCATGATTGTTTTTTCTATTTCTATGAGGAATGTTGTTAGGATTTTAATTGGAATTGAATTAAATCTGTATAATGCTTTGGGTAGTATGGCCATTTTGACAATATTAATTGTTCCTATCCAAGAACATGTGAGGTCTTTTCATCTTCTAAGGTCTTCTTCAATTTCTTTCTTTAGTGTTCTGTAGTCTTCATTGTAGAAGTTTTCACCTCTTTTGTTAGATCGATTCCCAAGTTTTGGCTTTTTTTTGAGGCTATTATGAATGAGGTAATTTTCCTAATTTCTCTTATGGTTTCATCACTGATGTATATAAATGCTTTTGATTTATGAGTATTGATTTTATATCCTGCTACTTTGCTGAATTCATTTATTAATTCTAAAGGTTTTCTGGTGTAATTTTTTGGATCCTCTTAGTATAGAATCATGTTATCAGCAAATAGTGGTAGTTTGAGTTTTTTTTTTCTTATTCATATCCCTTTAATTTTATTTATCTGTCTAATTGTTCTGGCTAGAATTTCAAGGACTATGCTGAATAGGAGTGTCAAAAGAGAGCATCTCTGTCTTGTTCTAGTTCTTAGAGGGAATGCTTCAAATTTTTCTCCATCTAGAATTATGTTGGCCTTCGATTTAGCATATATAGCTTTTACAAAGTTGAGGTATGTTCCTACTATCCCTAGCTTTTCTAGAGTTTTGAACAGGAAATGATGCTATATTTTGTCAAATGCTTCTTCTGCATCTATTGAGATAATCATATGATTTTTGTCTTTAAGTTTATTGATGTGATGAACTATGTTCATTGATTCCTGTATATTGAAACAACATGGGATGAACCCCAATTGTTCATGGTGCACTATCTTTTTAAAAAAAAATTTTTTTCTTAAATTTTTTAGTTGGCAATGGATCTTTATTTATTTATATGTGGTGCTGAGAATTGAAGACAGTGCCTCACCTGTGCTAGGCAAGCATTCTACTACTAAGCCACAACTCCAGCCCCACACTATCTTTTTAATATGATTTTGTATGTAATTTGCCAGAATTTTATTGAGAATTTTTGCATCTATGTTCATCAGGGATGTTGGCCTTAAGTTTTCTTTCCTTGGTGTGTCTTTGTCTTTGTCTGGCTTAGGTTCATGGTGATACTAGCCTCATAGAAAGAGTTTGGAAGGGTTCTCACCTTTTCTATTTCATGGAATAATTTGAGGAGTATTGGTATTAATTCTTCTTTAGGTCTTGTATAACATGGCTGAGAAACCATCTGGTTCTGGGCATTTCTTGATTGGTAGGCTTTTGATGGTGTCTTCTATTTCCTTGCTTGAAATTGATCTGTTTAAATCATATATATCCTCCTGTTTCAGTTTGGGCAGATCATATATCTCTAGAAATTTGTTGGTGTCATCAAGCTTTTCTATTTTATTGGAGTATAAAATTAATTTGAGTTTTCTCTCCTTTTTGTTAGGGTGGCTAAGGGCTTATCAATTTTATTTATTTTTTCAAAGAACCAACTTTTTGTTTTGTCAATTTTTTAAATTGTTTCTTTTGTTTTAATTTCATTGATTTCAGCCCTGATTCTAATGATTTCCTGTCTTCTACTACTTTTGGTGTTGATTTGTTCTTCTTTTTAGGGCTTTGAGGTGTAATGTCAGCTTGTTTATTTGTTGAGTTTTCATCCTTTTAATGAATGAGCTCAATGCAATGAACTTTTCTCTTAGCACTGCCTTCATAATGTCCCAGAGATTTTTGTATGTTGTATCATAGTTTTATTTTACCTCTAGGAATTTTTTAATCTCCTCCTTGATGTCTTCTGTTATCTATGTGTCATTCAATAGCACATTACTTAGTCCCCAGGTGTTGGAGTAGCTTCTATTTTTTACATTATCATTGATTTCTAACTTTATTCCATTGAGGTCTGATAGAATGCATAGCACTATCTCTTTATTTTTGTATTTGCCAAGAGTTGCTTTGTGACATAACATATGCTCTATTTTAGAGAAGGATCCATGTGCTTCTGAGAAGAAGTGCATTTGATCATTGATGGATAAAATTTTCTGTATATTCCTGTTAATTCTAAATTATTGATTGTATTATTGAGTTCTATGGTTTCTTTGTTTAGTTTTTTTTTTTGTAAGATCTATGTAGAGGTGAGAGACATCTGTTAAAGTCACCCAGTATTATTGTGTTGTGGTCTATTTGATTCTTGAAATTTAGAATGGTTTGTTTGATATATGTAGCTGCTCCATTGTTTGGGACATAAATATTCACCATTGTTATGTCTTGTTGATGTTTGATTCCCTTAAGCAGTATTAAATGATGTCTTTATCCCTTCTGAATAACTTTGGTTTGAAGTTCACTTTATCTGATATGAGGATGGAACACCCTGCTTGTTCATAAGGTTCATGTTTTTTGTATGTTTTTCCCACCCTTTCACCTTAAGTCTGTGGATGTCTTCTATTATACACTGAGTCTTTTGAAGGGAGCATATTGTTGTGTCTTTTTTAAAAATCCAGTCTGCTAGTCTATGTCTTTTAATTGATGAGTGTAGGCCATTCACATTCAGGGTTATTATTGAAATATGGATTGTAATCCTGGTCATTTTGGTTTATTTTTGGTTTTTACCTTGACTTGGTTTCTCCTTTGATTGGTCTTTTTTTTTTTTTTTTTTTTTTTTTTTTTTTTTTTTTTTTTTTTTTTTTTTTTTTTTTTTTTTTTTTTTTTTTTTTTTTTTTTTTTTTTTTTTTTTTTTTTTTTTTTTTTTTTTTTTTAGTGTAGTTCTTTTCTTTGTATATTTTCATTCTTGGTTATCATTTCCTCCTCATGAAATATTTTTCTAAGTATGCTGTGTAGTGAAGGCTTTCTTTCTATAAATTCTTTTAACTTTTGTTTATCATGGAAGGTTTTCATTTCATCATCAAACCTGTAGCTCAAGTTTGCTAGATATAAGATTCTTGGTTGGCATCCATTTTCTTTCAGAGCTTGGTATATGTTGTTCTAGAACCTCCTAGCTTTGAGGGTTTAGGTTGATAAATCTGCTTAGATCCAAATTGGTTTCCCCCATATGTAATCTCATACTTTTCTCTTGCAGCTTTTAAAATTTTATCCTTATTCTGTATGCTAGGCTTTTTCATTATAATGTTCCTTAGTGTAGATCTGTTGTAATTTTGTATATTTTGGTGTTCTGTAAGCCTCTTGCATTTGATTTTCCAATTCATTTTTCTAGTTTGGGAAATTTTCCAATATTATTTCATTGAAAAGATTGTGCATTCCTTTGGTTTGAATCTCTGTGCCTTCCTCTATCCCAATAAATCTTAAATTTGGTATTTTCATGCTATCCCATAATTCTTGTAGGTTCTATTCATGGTTTCTTACCATCTTCCCTGTGTGGTCAACTTTATTTTTAAGATTATATATTTTGTCTTCATTGTCTGAGGTTCTGCCTTCCAAGTGATCTGGTCTGTTGGTGGTGATTTTTATTGAATTTTTAATGTGGTTTACTATTTCCTTCATTTCAAGGATTCTGTTTGTTTATTTGTTTTTCAGAATTTCTGTCTCTTGAAGTTATCTTTTGTTGCCTGTATTTGTTCTCTCATCTCTTTATTGGACTGATCAATTGTCTGTATTTGCTGTCTTATGTCATTCTTTGATTCGCAGATCATTTTAATCATGTTCATTCTGAACTCCTCTGACATTTCTTCTACTGTGCTGTCAATACATTCTATTCTTATATCATCTTGGTTTGTTTGGGGCACTTTCTTCCTTTGTCCTTTCATACTTTCTCTGTGTGTTCCCCTCTAGCAGTGTGGATCCAAGGTGTTACAATTTCTACTATATAATTTTATAGTTTCCCTGCAGGTTTACAATGTCTCACCTTGGTGTTGGGCTTCCAGTCCCCAACTAGTGTCCCAAGATGGAAGCTGCTACAACTAAAGGTGGTGGTAGCAGCAGAGGTTAGTAACCTGAGATGGCAGTAGAGGTGTCCCAAGATGGAGGCAACCACTTTCAGAGATGGGGCTGAAAAGGGAGGCCTTCCAATGGCGTTGGGTGACCTGGTCTCTGTGAAGGTTGTGGTGCCATCCTGGTCTTGCCTGGTCTCTTCAGGGGTTGGCAGAGCTGTCCTCAGCCTGCCTGGGCACCATGTGAGTCCCATTTAGTTTTAATTTATGTACTTATTTGAATATTCATATGTTTTGCCACAAGAATATTAATGTGCTTGATTATGGAGCGCTGCTTCAGACTCCTCTGGGGTGTTAGGTAATCATGGCTATCATCAATATTCTATCTTTCAGAAATCCAAACCATATTAAATTCTAAAATATATCTGGCCCCCAGGATTTCTCATGAGAGATTGTTAACCTGTCTCTAATTTTGTTAGCTTTATCTCTAAAACTTCCCCCTAGAGCAAATGCTTAAGATACTTCAGCTTTTTATATTTAAAATTTAATAAGACTAATTGTTAGCCCTTGTCTATTAATCTTAAAAGTCTAAACTGTCCAGTTTTATGAAATATTTTATTTATCCACTTCTTTTAAAATGTTTTGTTTCCAAAAGTAACTATAGCGCTATCAATTATTTTTAACAAATATTAAAATCAAATAACTGAATTTTTTTTATAAGGAATTTGAATATTTTACAGTTATCTCCTCACAAAAGTCTCATGTTACAAAAATGTGTTAAAATGCCCTGAATATCAAGCTAATATAATTTTCCTTTAAAATGAAAAGGACTTTATAAAAATAAGATGCTTTGTATTTTCCAGAAAATAAACTGTGGGTGGAATCCTAAATAGGCTTAGTTTTGACCCTGTGTTATTTTCTTTTCTTTCTCTGCCTTCTTCAGAATCTCTATACTCAGTACTACAGATACATCCAAATGTGTTGTCACGTCTACCATAATTTTCAGTGCCTATATCTTATAGAATCAGTTTGGGTATTCACATTAGCTATGAACATTCAGCAAATGTTCCCCAGGCACCTAGCACCCATCAGGAATGTTACTAGTTGCTGAATTCTCAGAGGGGAAGACAAACTGAAAACATATAGCAATATTACCATTTGCAGGTGATATAATGGGAACTACAAAATGTTTTGGGAGCCTAGAGTTTGGAGAGCCATGCTTTGCTGCAGATTCCATGATGTTTTTATGTGGAATAAGTTTTATAAATCATAAACAATTGTACAGATGTTAAGTATTAGCTCCAGTGGATCCCAAGATAAATCTATAGACTTAAATATGGAGCATAATTATCCTAACTTCTCAAATTAAAGTAGCCTAACAGTGATCATTGAATAAAAAGAATAGAATGCTGATGGTAGTTATCTTAAATAGATGAGAGATAGTGGTGAAGCATTTTGGAAAGAAAGCAAATTGTGCAGAAAAAAAATCATTTTATTCTAATGTTACAAAAGAAAACTTGGTAATTTATAAAAGCAAAGAGATTATTAATCTTTTTCATTTTAAATCAGGGATAGACATTCTGCATTTCTTGCTTTACTAATGGCTCATTTAGTTATCCACAAAATCTGATGCTTTATATCTCAGCACCCTTGTGTTCATTGTGTCATTTCAGCTCATATTAACAATATGTGCTGTATTTGCTTTGCATAAATATGCTTTGAGGCTGAGACAGGAGAATCGCTAGTTCAATGCCAGCCTCAGCAATGGCGAGGCGCTAAGCAACTCAGTGAGAACCTGTATCTAAATAAAACAAAAAATAAGACTGGGGATGTGACTCAGTGGTTGAGTACCCCTGAGTTCAATCCCCAGTACAAAAAAAAAGAAAAATAAAGTTCTTTGATTATATTTTCTCAGATAATGGGAAGTACTTAATAACAATTTATTTATAAGAAAGAGACAAACACTGGAAAATTACTTTGGCTTTTTTTTTACTGAATAGATTGCAAACTGCTTGAAAGTAGAGTGGTTTTTGAATTTTAAATTGTTAGTGCCAACCAGTTTCTGGCAAAAAATAAGCATTCAATTCATATTGTTTAATGAATAAAATGCATGAAGAAATTATATCATAAAAGAGAAAATGTAATTGTTAATTAGAAAATAAAAGTTCAAACTCACAACCTGAAAACAAAGGACTATTAACTGAATAAGTTAATGCATTCATCTAGCACACTGACATAAGAAAGTAACCATATTAAGAACATGGAGAAATGGATGTAATTCAAATGCTGCTTATGAAAATTAAATAGAGTCAGATTTTGAGAATGCTTTTCTTCCCTACATGTGATTTATACCTTTCTGTCCTAACTACTTCTTCTGGGAATCTATCCTAATAAAACACTCCAAATATTTTTTAAATAGAGCTACATAAGTAAAATGATAATAAGTTTTAAACTTAAAGAAATAATTGAAGTAAACTAGATGTCTTGTTAGGTGTTGCTTCCAGCACGATATTTACTCAGTTTCCCTGAACTGGGCTGATGAGGGGATTGTAAAAAGATGCACAAACACAAAAATAGAGAAAAGTGGGACCGGGTGTTTTAGCCAACCTCTGATAGAGGAAGAGGGATCATGAACAGGCTCCGCACGTTTATTGTAAAGGTTTTTACATCAAAGGGATTTATTGTGAGAAAGTTACTTTAAAACAGAATGGGTCAAAAGTTTGAACAGCCCAATTACAGTCATCCACTTGTGCGCACAATTCTCCACTGACAGGGGGCTGGCACCTGATCCTTAGGTCATGAACTGATAAACTCCATGGCAACCACGATATGTCCCTTTGAACAGGGCACCAACATACACCTGGGTGGTTTTCTTGGTGTGGAGAGATTCCTAAGGGAGATGTCAGCTTCTGTCTCTGGGCAGTTCAAAGACCCATAATTCATTTGCTGCTCCTGACAGGGAGAAATGTTCAAGTGAATTCCTGCACCCTTTTAGTGGACAGGTAGGTAGCCATAGAAAATTGTTTAGGAAGGTTGAAATCATAAGATGATTGGGGAAATGTCAAGCAAAATTATTGCAATAAAAATCTACAAATATCATCTGTTAGAGCACATGCACGCTGTGTGCATAGGAGAAAATGGAGAATGGCCAAAATTCAAATATGGTTTATGATGTTTTTAGTAGGAATGATTAAACAAATTGCCTTCTGATTTTCTATGGTGGTAATTTACATTTAATTTTAATAATTTTCTATTATTGGTTTTTGCTAGTTCCTTTTCTGTATTATTACTAGTGAATAGTTAAGTAATATTCAGTTTTTACTATGTAGTGGGTAGTCTGTTGGACATTGAGAATGTAGGATTGAATGTAACAGTTTATTACTGTAACAATCAATGAAATACAATTTGTGGAAGAATTTTTCCGAAATTTCAATCTGTATCTGTAGCACTATCTTTCCAAATAATGCATCATCACAAATATGGCAGCTGGTGGGAAGGTAGTAAAATTATGGAGTTAAAGTCTTTCATCTGTGGAAGTGAAGAAGAAATCAGAAGAGGATTTCATAAACAAGTGTCCTAAAAAAGTTGTTGGTGGGGAAACTAAAGGAAAAAATTAAAGACAGTTATTTAGTTTTCCATAAAATCATAAAAATATATAAATTCAAAATATTTCAACTTTATTGTAGTCTCCTGGCACATAAGCCAGACTTGTAGTACTGTACCATCTTGGAACTTTTCTCTGAACTCCACTTTTGTTTTCTTACTCTATTCATGCCAATCATCAAAAATATTAGTCATTATGATAACACCAACATACTATATTTCACTTATGACAAAAATATCTTCATCCAAAAAAGGGAGACAAATATCTCAGTATTCCTTCTACTCAATTACTTCTGCCATCACTAAAATTCTTAGCCAACAATGCAGTTAAAGCAAGTGTAGGAAGAGCTTCAGTAGTTAATATTGACATGAGGGCAGCGATTGTAGCTCAGTGGTAGAATGTTGGCCTAGCATGTATGAGGCACTGGGTTTAATTCTCAATACCGCATATAAATAAATAAAGGTCCATCAAAACTTAAAAAAAGAAAAAGATTGACATGAATAAATTGTGCTGCAAGCAAGTTTGAGTTAACAAGGGCTAAGCTGTCTTTAGGTGGTCCATTTTTACAATTTTGATTCTGATTATGCAATAGATTTTTTATTGTTAAACTAATAGACTCAAAGAAGGTGGAATAAGTGGACAATAATGGAGAAATTGATGGAGAAATTATCCAAAATGATGGAGAAATTGTCCAAAATTTTTATTAATTTTCAAAAGTTTGTCCCAATTTCAGAAGTAGCCTCCTGTGTTGAGAATATTGTCCTTATAATTTATGAATTTTTTCATTTAAAATAAATTTGTAATCATTTCCATTAAGTGGAATTTTTATGAAGTTGCTTCCTTCCTCCCCCCCCCCCCCCGCCGCCGCCCGGTGGTGCTGGGGATTAAAACCTAGGTCCTGGCACATGAGAAGGACATGGTCTACCACCAAGCTACACCCCCAGCCTCTAAGTTAAGCAAATTTCAATTCTGTTGCATGAAATAATTGGATTCTCTAAGAGAGACAACTTGAGAACTTTCTTCTCTTTGTGACACCTAGTAAAAAAAACAAAGGTCCACAGACAAAGGAATGAACCAAGTGATAGAGAAATGGTTAACAATATTTACCACTGCATAAAGTCTATACTTACAATATGGATTTAGACTTGTCAGTAAATCTCTATGGGAAAAAAGCAATTTCAGTATGGCACATCTAATATTTATAGCTTATGAATTGGCACAAAAGTAGTTCTATAAAATCATTTTGAAAATCCGTTAATTGTTTCATGTGTCTCTGATATAAATATCCATTGTTCTGCTCTTTTTTAACTTTTAACCAGATAGGCAGAAAGTCTAGTTGTGTGCGGAGATCGGAGTGTTTATTCACTCAGTTGATATTGTTTCTGCTTAATTATGGTAAAGGGTATTTCAGCAGAAATTGAAGTGTATGCAAACATCTGGACCCCACCATTCTGCCCTACTTTTCCTTCACCAAAGTAAATATTATTTAAATACATTAATTTAGCTGAACCCAGGAAGTTCCTGAAGGATTCCCTTACCTAGTGATGGAGTTTAGATAGGCACTGTGGCATTTGAGAGAGCTGCAGAGGCAGGAAGGCCACTGTTATCTGCTGCTTGCCCTTTTTCTACAATGTAGATCATATAAGAGAAAGATGCCCTTTCTCTGTCCAGAAGAAAAGGACATCCTTATGTCTGAAGACGCAGGGTCACAGAAGAGAATCTGAACAAAGAGGGCTTGCTGTGTTCCCCCAGCTTATTATCATTGTAACCTTTTGTCCTTGTCCTTCAATCATATTTCTCCATTCTTCATCAAATCTACTATAAAGTGTATGCAATTTAAGCTCTTTCTTCATTGTAAAGCTGCCTCTGTCATATACAACACATATTAAATAAATATGCATGGTTTCTCTTTCTAATCTTTATAGGCTCTTAGCCATTAACCTACGGTGGGGTGAGTAAAAGGTATTTTTACCTCATCTAGTCATACATAATCCATTTGCATTAACTATTTGTTTCTTTATTCAGTCCTTAGGTACCAAGAAAAATAAAATTCATACAAAGGCTTGAAGAGGATTTAAAAGTAGTAAAGTATAAAATTCCTCTCAAAAAACTTAATTTTCTGTTCATTGAAAAAGTTGTTTGTCCCTCATGAGTATACAACTTTTATTTTAATATTTTATTAATCTTACACTTTTGTGAAGTTGTTCTATGTAAAAATTTTAAGTATGAATAAGAATATCAGAATATCAGAATTAGTTGCTCGATAAGCACCAACTAGCATTCACAGATACTTTGTTACCTTTGGAAAGAAAGGCAGAGGCCAGCTAATTGCAAAGTGATGAACATTTCAATATCAATACACTTAGAATACAGACCACGTTTGGCATGCTTGATTTATAGGTTTCACACAATTACCTATATTCATAAAATATTGCCCACTGAGCAATATAAATAGGCCTTTTATATAGGCAACTATAATAAAAAGGTAACACTGCCAAGCATCTAGTTGTCTTGTTTCAGATTCCAGATTAATAGCCAATCTACTTGGAATAGATGTTAAATCCTCATTTACACCAGTGTGCATCTATTGTCTATTTCCGGTGGAATGGGTTTTGCTCTGATCAATAAATGTAGCAGCATAGTTGTTCATCTTGTTAGAGAGGTCAAAGCAGTGACAGAGGTACATCTGTTTTCATGTCAAATAATGTCTGAGGTAATGAATCCTCTCCAGCTAGATAAACAACACTGCTACAATTGTCCTTCAGTCTCTTGCTACAGAGCTGATCATGATTAAGCTGAGGCACTTGGGGAATGGAAAGTGTTGGCACTTCCTAAAACATGTTTAACCTAAACTTTATATTTGTCTATGTGGTGCTTTCAGCTCCTGAATAGTGACCATGTTGCATAATATACATCTAAAATGCTACTTTTTACTTTGCATATGGGGGGAAATGTGGCAGAAAGATTGCTTCAAAGTGTAAAAATTGTTTTAAATTGCCTACATAATCAATAAAAACTCTTTGCAAGAATAAATATGCTACACTCACTTATTCTAATGAACATAAAATGCAAAACTCATATAAATACATTAACTTCCATACCTTGTTAATACTTGGTGAATGTAATTCTAATATTGTTCCCACTTAAGTAACTAAATGAAGGCAGCCACTAGTTTATTGAGGTGGAAGGCATGAGGAGATTTTAGACACATCTAGAAAGTTTTTATAAGAAAGTCATTTCAAAGTAAAAAATATGAAGGTGATGTCTTGCTTGCTTGATGGATAGACCAAGTTGTTTCTGGGTGGATTGTTATTGTATTTCATCAGGTCTATTTCCTATAACAGAATTGGATGTGATGAATAGATTCGGTCACTCTGATTTGTAGTCACTTGCTGAATCACAAGCATTCATTTAAGCTCCACTTTGGCATTGATTGACCATGTAGTCCTGTCACTTGAAGCAAGTCACTTGAGCCCTGTAGTCATTGGTGTCTAGATTGCTAAAATATAGAAAATAACTTCTTACTGAACAGCCATCCTGGGGACAGAGCATTCTTCAGACTGTAGCACCAAGTACAGTCTTGCTGATGGGCTGGGGATCCAAGTAGCACTTTAACCAATAACTGGTGAAAGTGGTCAGGCTGTCAGTGTCCCTGTGAATGACAAAGAGGTAACTGTAATCCAGAACTGTCTCCTCTGGCCTCATGGCTTTGGATTTTATGATCTAACAAAATTTCAAAACTTTAGTCAACTTACTTCTTTCAACCAAAGACTTAAGTAAATATATCAAACACTTAATACCAACATTAAAGGGCATTTCAACCCAAATATTGGAAAAAATTACAACTAAAAATGTGCCATATATTAAACAATTATTTTTCATTATAATTTTCTCAAGTTATTTTAGTAAAAATAATAAAGATCATTTATTGGCCCCAGAGAATAGAAGCATCATTTCAGAGCAAGACTTGCCAATTAAAATTGTGATGCTGGTTCGCCTGGAGATTCAGAAAAATAGACTAGAATGCAGTGTCCTGATGTCCAAAGTAGATAGTAGTTGTCTTGTTTGAAAAATGGGAATTGCAGGAAAACTGCAATCCTGAGGTAAGCACCCTGGCTGTAGAGGAAACAGCTGACCAAATTAGTGAATCTGACCTCAATTTAAAGGACAACATGTTGAAGGTTAAATCCTAGGACATGAGTGAAAAATCTTAGAAATATTTATGTAACACAGCTGGGTCTCATAGTAACTGGTTATGTAACCTATAGGATCTCATGCATGCTAGGCAAGCTCTGTACCACTGTACATCCTCAGCTCTTAGCTATTTTTCAAATGTCTAATTTTTATTAAAGCAACTTACAACTTAGGTACTGGCACACAGATCATTTGTCCTAACACCTCTCTTTAAGTAAACTTCAAACTGAGAATATTTTTTTATAGATTAATAGTTGCAACCAGTTTGAATGTAAAGAATGCTAATTCTGAACATTAAGTAAA
This sequence comes from Geosciurus inauris, assembly GCA_004024805.1. Classification (NCBI taxonomy): domain Eukaryota; kingdom Metazoa; phylum Chordata; class Mammalia; order Rodentia; family Sciuridae; genus Geosciurus; species Geosciurus inauris. Next base: position 102,276 of record PVHX01002583.1, on the reverse strand, counting down.
TTGTTATCCTTCCAAAAAGAATTTCTTTCTCCTTACTACCAAACAAATATTATACAAATATTATACTCAAACACTATTATATAATTGCCAATTAAAAGCATGGAAATTTGTTTTATCTCCTTATGTGATAAACTACATAATATCCCCAATATTGTCTCTTTCTTACAAAGCCTAACATCATTGTTATTCATCCATAAAGAAAAATATGTCAACCAAAGTTATAAATCATTGAAGAAAGTTTACTTTCTATTCTTTATATATTTAGATGTAGGGTAATTTATTTTAAATCTTTAAAATTGGTATACATGGAAAATTTGATTTTTCTATATTCTGTATCCTATAATACTTATTGATTTCTATACATGAGTAAAGAAATAAGGATATTCACATTTGATGGATTCTGTCCTACTAAATAATTAGATGTATACCTACATTGTGAAAAGAATTTTGTTTTGACATCTAAAATAAATTAACAAAATTCAGTGAAATGGCAGTAAGTTCTAGATATTGTACTAAATATATTTTTAAGTATTTCCAACTATAGAAAACTACTAAAATGGGATATTAGGGTGTAGAATTATTAGAGTGAGAAGATAATGTATTATCAATAATAATAAAAGTATATCATATTTTAAAAGAAAAATATAAATGCTTTCAAAAGTATAAGGAAGAGATAAAAGCAATGAATAGTATAGAAAGAAAAAAGCTTTTTTGGTCAAGATAAGATGCATAATTTTCAAAGGTTTTTAATTATCCACTAATAGGCATATGTAAAAATTATTAGATTAGTAATGAAACAGTCAGTCATGCAGAATGTTACAGAATAGCCAGTAGAAAAGATTTATACAATAAGGTGTCTTCCAAGAATTAAATATGAAAAAAATTAATGCTTCTTGGTTTTTGGTCTTAAAAAAATAAGCAACTATACTGTATATTTCATTAATTTAGTGACATGAAGAAAAATATTTAGTGATGTGAAGGTAATTATATTGAGAAGCCAACAACTAAAAAATAACTCTAATAGTTAAGACATATGCAAACCTTACCTACTTTTCTTCAAAAGGCAAAATCAAATCAAGAGTACAAACCTCATCAAGCTAGAGTTTTCAAATCAGATATCAATAATAGAATTTTCCTTGTTGCTCCTTGGTCTTAAAAAGCGGTAATCATGTATATATTCCACATAAGTAAACTATTAAGATAAGAAAATTTAGATAAAATTTGATGTCCTCATCATTTAAAGTTTTAAAGATGCCTAGGTAAATGTCACCTATTCATTTTATTTTACCTTTGTTATGATAACTTACATCCTCCTGCCTGGTCTGGGGAAGGCAAAAGACAGTGATACAGACTCAAAGCCAGGAGGTGGCAGAGCCTGGATTCTAATCCATCCTTGCCTGAGTTCACAGGGCTGAGAGAGGAACCATTAATCACTGAGTATTCAACACTGAAAGTCCTTACTTTAAAGCCGAACAAACTAAAATATAAGCAATAATTATTTCCAGATTGCCTATATTATAAGCCAGCCATGTTCTGATCAATAAAAGTCCTAAAATGTAGGTCATTTATAACTAGGAACTTTTATGTTAAAATTTTATTCTAATACATGCTGCATAATTTTGCTATGAATATATAATTAGTCAATTATATGAATCCCATTCAATAAATAATATTTTAATATCATGAGATATTTATTTCATTCTTGCTACACAACTATGACTGAAAACACCTGTGAGAAACACACAGAGTTTTTTTGTTTTTTGTTTTATATTCAATGCTCTTTTTAAGTTCTTTAATCAGCTCCCATGAATTAGACTATCAACTTTATAAGATGATGATATTAATACTTCCCCTCTCATATTACTATCAATTCTTTACAGAGATCCCTTGTATATATTGTCTTCTTAATAAAAACTTCCTGCTGAATAGTTTGAAGGTAAATATTCTGAAACGAAACTCATTTTTCAACCACTAATATTCATACCATAAACCTGCAGATCTGCTTATAGCTTATGCCTAATGGAGTAGGTGCCCAAATCGGAATCTTTATAGTCACCTTAGATGTTGACGACTTCATCATATTTCATTTTCATTCTCTCTTTGCATTTCTAAGACATTCACTCAGGTCACCCCAAGTCTTTATCCCTGTAAAAATGATTTTACTCCACAGTTTCTACATTTAAAAAATCTGTTTAAATCACTCTAATAATTAGAGCCCGATCACTCTAATATTGGGCTCTTCAAATTGGAACAACTTTCCACATCACTTTCAAAATACACACACACACACACACACACACACACATACACACACACATCTACACACACAATCTAGGACATTTGTCTGTTTAAAATTCTCTAATGATATCCTAGTATCTTCAGAATAAAGACTAGATTTCATGGTATGGTAAGTTTTTCATGACCTGCCTTTTTTTCTTTAATCTTCAGCTTTTCCTTATCATATGCATCAGTCAACTTTACATCAGTAAAATGAAGCATCTGAGATAATTACCTTATAAAGAGAAAAGATTTATTTTGGCTCATAGTTGTGGAGTTTCTAGTTGAAGACTGGACAGACCATTGTTTGGGGCCTCTGGTGGGCACGCCAGATGGCAATGGTAAGGAGCACATGACAGAGCAAACAGATCACCTGGTGGCCAGGAAGAAAAGAAAAAATGCCAGAGCCCCACAATGTCCTTCCAGGATACCTGCCACCCAAAGACCTAAGGACCTCCTAACTAGGCCCTACCTCCATTGGTTCCACCACCTCCCAGTAGTGGCACCCTGGGGACCACGCTTTAACACACTTTAGGGAATGTGTATCCAAACCATAGAACCTTGTATCCTATTCTTCAAGCACAAGCTTTCTCTTTACCAGAATTTAGTCACGTAACTTTATGCCACTGTGCCTTTGTAATTTATAATACCTTCACCCCCTTACACATCCTTCATGCTCCAGACCTCTCTCCTGTGTAAAGGTTTTCTGAACTTGTCTGTTCCTCTCCCTTACAAAGCTAATTACCTCCTCTTCTATGGTTTCATAAGGCTTAATAACATGTGTAGAGTATTAATTATAAATTTCATCTTCCTATATCCCTACTAGGGTGCACATACCTAGATGACAGAGGCTGAGTGAAGCGTAGCTTTTTATCTTCAACATGTAACACAAAGCCAGCAACTTAGCAATAATTCGAATATATCAAAGAACTAATAGATATGAATGAACACAAGAGTGACTGAAAACTATCTATTCCTTTTTACTAACAAAATCCCATAGTAACTCAGAATCGTAGTATCAAGCATTTCCAAAGCATACCCCTAGCCTACTCTGGAGATCAAAATGTCCTAATGTACTGGTATCATGACTGAACCATGTAAATGTCAAGTTATACTGAGTACACTGTATATCTCTAATCAGCCAATAATTATGCTTAGAAATTTCAATAGTAAACATGATATATATGTATTATATAAGCAATATTTTGCATTTGTAAAGCACTTTCACAGTTACAGTATACTTCTGTATAAGAATATTTTTAAAACCTTTGTATTTCGCTAAATATATATCATCTTCATTTTGTAGAAAGTGAAATTGAGCTTTAAATTGTTGAAATAATTTTGCAAGGTCACAAAGTAAGGGATGAGCCAGAAACTTACATATGGATTTTATTTCCCAGTGTGTTTATTTTTTTTCTATCAGTTACCTTCACAGGAAAACAAAGTAGGAAAAGTAAACAACAGCATAATTGTATTTTACCACTTCCTACTTGTAAATGTGTGAGAAGAAATACAGAAACAGATTCAATCTAGCTCTGTGTTTAGACTGGAAAATTCCACTACTAAAAAGCTGAAGGAGATGACAGAGGTAATGATGTTGCATGTGCACCATCCTTTCATTTTAAATTCTTCTTGAACTTAGCTCTACTGAAATGTTTCCACTCAGCAACCTCTTGTGACTGTTTACCCCCCCAAGCTGTCAAGATTATATCCTAATGTAAGAGAGAAAGTTTTTTTATCTTAAAATAAATTTCCTCTAAAAATAAATACAGTGAAAGGCAGCCACCCAAGTTCACCCTGTCCCTAGTAGTCTTAGATCGAATATGTATGTCCCTGACATTCTGGCAGAGCAAGGGTTGAGGTCTTTTCTGGCAAACTGACAGTTGCTCAACTAAGAGAAGAAAGGGGAAGAGGGAGTAGCTGAATCCCTGATGGATGTCTTTTGAGTAGACAGTGTTCTTCCACTGAGTTTAACCTTCCAAGCAGACAACACCTCTTCAGCAGAAGGACCTTTCTTTGACAATATCTACGTGTTAAACAAAACACCTACACTGACTGGCAGTTTCTTACTTTATGTAAAACCTATGATATTTTAATTTTCAGATGATAGCTAGAACAATTAGAGATCGCAATTAAAAAATAGTTTAAAAATCTTCTAGCCAGCATAGGATTTAGGTGGGACAAGCGATTTTTTTTTTACCTAAACCCAGGAATGACTTCTTTTCAGTGATGACATAATCATTCCCATTTTCTTGGAATTCATCAATATTCACTCATTAAATTCAGTTATTCTTTATTGAAATTATGCATCTTCTCTGTGTCAATCATGATAGGCACAAATACAATATCTAGGTCAACAATAGTAATGGAACAAAAGTATCAGGAAGAACTTAAAGATTCAGAGCTTCACTAATCCCTAAAAGAGAAAGAAAACTGGTTTAAGCACTACCAATTTGTTATTAGAATTGAAGGCAAGAAACGTATTTAGCAAGTGTACAAATCATTGTAAGAAGTAGTCATATTGAACTAGTGAGAATTAGGAGAAACAACAAAAATGAAACTGATTCAGATTTATAAAGTGGTAGAATCCATACAATTCAGTGATTAAATGTTAGGAGTAAGTCAGAGAAGCATGATAGTTACCTTTCTGACTTGAGGGACTGAATAATGGTGCATGGATAACCACAGGAGGAAGGACAGGTGGAGGAGGAAAAGGAAGAAGCAGAGGAGAAGAAGCAGGCCTTGGTAAAAAGGAACTAAGAACTACCTGTGAAGCATCTAATGAGGTTATCAAAAAGTCACAAGACATTCATGTTCAGACAGAGATTTGTACATAGTCCTTTAGTTTGCTATTTACTAATGTGGAAGTGGAAGTGTGAATTTTTTCATCTTAAATAAAATTTTGCTATTGATATGACTTCATAGTTTTAAAGTCAAAATTTTTGCAAGGGTTTAATGTAAAACAGAATTGCCCTGCCTTGCCTGTGTTTAACCTTTAAAATTTCACTCTTAGAAGCAAATTCTTTTAACTCTGGCTCTTTCTGCTCTTATTGCATCTGTGTTTCTTACTAGCACACCATACAATGATTTCTTGGCTTTTCTTTCAGCTTTAGGGAGTATATGTTGACTTTCTATTATGGAAAGTGAGAATTTACCTCTTTCACACTTTTCCTATTCCTCTTCTTCAAACAGTTGTATCACAATTTTATCTGAAAAAAAGACCAGTGTTTTTATTACTATAACTATGTAAATATTAGAGAGGCCATGTAATATGCTATGCTTGTATTTCATATCTTATATAACTATCTGTTCTCCATGGAGTTCATTAGTGCCTTTTTTTCATTTGTTTTGTTTTCTATATCTCCATCACCAATTCTTCCTCAGATATTTCTCAGAAAGGTAAATATTTTCTTAATATTTTCTAAAGTTTAGGTAAATCTAAAAGATGACTGCTTTTTTTGCTGTACTTAAATATAGTTTCTGTACCTTTTACTTTATTTTTTCTTGCTTCCAGAAAATAAATATTTAATGAAATAATTATTTATCAAGTTTATAAGCTTATTTTATAACTGATTTTAAATAATATATAAATAAATAAATAATAATACAATTAAATGAATAAATAAGAATATATCAATAAGTGAAAAAAATATATATATATATGCCAGGCACAGTGGTGCATCCCTGTAGTGTCAGTTCTCAGGAGAGTGAGGTAGAGGATCACTTAAAGCCAAAAATTCAGGGTCAACCTAAACATCATAGTGACATCCTATCTCAAAAAAATAAAATAAATATTTATGTAGAAGTAAATATATTTTCAGACTTTTATATTTAATATAAGCTTACAATAAACATCAAGTCTCATATTTAATAATCTTTTATGGACATACAATATATACCTCTATTAAATAAATAGTAGAGAAACCAAAAAGATAATTCATACTTCACAGCATGCTGTGCAAAGCAGAACTGATACTTTGCCACCTCTACTTTCTATGCTATCTCAAATTTTAGTTCATCACACTCAGGAAAATATTCTAACAACCAATTACTACTTATAGAAAAAACAACTCAGTTTCTGTTATATTGATGGTGAATTACTTTCCAATCAACATATGAATTATCATTTTAAAATACTTTCCAAAAGCTGTAAATCATTTATATTTATGCATATATATATTATACGTGTATAGGCATGTGTGTGTATATATATGCATAGTTTTGTTTTTGTTTTGTTTTTGGCAGTGCTGGAATAAAATTCAGAGCTTTGTGCATGCTAGCCAGGCACTCTACCACTGAGCTACATTCCCAGACCCATTCATAACCTATTCATAATAATTTTAACAATGTAGAGAAATTTTAAAATCAATTCATCTAAAAAGAAAGAAATATCCAGGCTAGGTCATGCTGCAGTAAGGAGCAACTTCCAAGTTTTATGGCTTAAAATTACAAATATTTAAATCCTCATTTGTGGTTCATTCCCATTGCAGATCAGCTGGGGCCTCTATGCTATATTATTTTCCTTCTGGAAAACAGAGAAACCTCCATCTAGTGTATTATCACTGTGAAAGAGGGAGGGGAGAGAGAGGTAATTATTTGGCTCCTCAGTATTAGTACTCCTGCCCAACATAAAATGCATAGTTCCTTTCATATTTAATTGGCTAAAGCAATCTATATAGCCCACTGCTTAGTCCACAGGAGCACAAAAATGCAATTCTATGCCACACTCAAGACAAGAACTGGAAATACTTAGTGAATGGCATTAATAAAAACCATAAGAAGCAATATAAAGAATTTAACAAAAATTAGACTAACAAGAACTGTGTGGAATTTTAGATGAATAAAAATTAATGAAAATATTTCCTTGGCTAAATAAATTTCCAATAAACTATAAAATAAGAATTATTAGGTCATAAGATGACAAACTTTCACGTTTTCTTTTTGTCAACCAGTTTATTCATTATGGATCAGAGTGAATCAAACTCTGATTTCTTTGTAATTAAAAAAAAAGCACAATAGAACATTCTCACCCAACATAGGACACTACATATTTGAACAAAATAAAATGGTGATGGCTTTACCTATATATACCATGGGCCATCTGCACCACATTTGAACTCTGAGAGCCTTCTATTTTAATCTAGAACCCACAGAGTACATTAAAAAATACCATGAAAATGTGACTTCAAGAACTCCTAAACGGAATCTCTTGGTGTCACTGAATGGAAGATACTGACAATGTGGAAACAGCATGAATAGCATTACATGTGTCACAGAGGAGCTGGTGATGTCGAGATCTTCTTAAATGTATTTTGGTGTTTGTACATTAGCATCTTCACTCAGATCTGTGGAGGTCGATTCAATTTGAAGCGTACCAAAGACCAAGGAGAGTATCAATGTAATTGTAAAAATCCACTTGAACACTAAGGGGAGCCAGGAGCATATGTTTAACACCACATTTTTAGCTATGAAGAATTTATCAATCTTCAGGTGCCCGTCATAGTGATAGTAAATGGGAATCATCATTGTTTAGTAAAATTTCCTTCAAACCTGATCCTTAAATGGCTAACTGAACTGCACGAAATTAATGTATTTGATTAATGTTATTAAATGTGTTAATGTCATTTAAAAATTAACTCACATAGCATCTTATTAAATCATTATACATTTAGACAAGAAAGTCTCTGTCTAAAATGTGAAAAGCTTAAATGAGATAGTAATTAAAATATCATTTTGTTATTCTTAACATGTTCAAGGCTTTATCTGGATCAATGGGTGTAAATATTGGACCAAAGAATCCCTTGTGTCATTTCTATTCTGCTTAATATTTTCACTCATCAAAAGTCAGGTTCCAATTCATATCAAGGAATTTTTTCCTTTTTAAAGAAAGAGCAGGAATCTTCTGAGATCTACATGGAGCTCCCGTACCTCTCCTCCTCCTCCACTGCCACCTCAAGTCTCTGCTGTTTTCAGGAGCACTACCAAAAATGTCAGGTCTTGGGAGATCTTTACAGTTCACTACATTTCAGGAGAAGATCTCCATATAATTCCACAGTTACCCCGAGAAGGCAAGAAGTGCCTTATACATTTTAGAAGTCAAGAAAGAAAGAAAGACCAAAGTTCTTATCAGAGAGAACATTTGGCATTTGGTTTTTTGGGTGGCTTACTTCACTTGGGGTGGGAGGGGAGGGGGCATGGGGACAGTAAAGATGGTGGACTATGATGGACATCATAGCCCTAGCTTTATGTATGACTGCATGTACATTGTGATTCTACATCACATACAACCAGAGAAATGAAAAGTTGTGCTCCATCTGTGTACAATGAATCAAAATGCATTTTGCTATCATGTATACCTAAGTAGAATAAATAAATAAATAAAATTAGAAAAAGAGAAAGAAAGGAAGGAAGGAAGGAAGGAAGGAAAGAAGGAAGGAAAAGAAATGCCTTATAGAATCATCTAACACATACTTAAATAAAAACCACTGTATTTTTGGATAGTCCCTTCCGTAGATTGTGGGTATTAGCAATGTTCACCATCACTTTGTCATTCCATGTGATCTTTACAATAATTGTAAGAGGCTGATATCTTTCCTGGTTTTAAATCAAAGAAACAAATTTTTATCACAATTAGGTAAATGTGTCCTGAGTCATACAGTCAGTAGGTACTAGAGCCAGAATTTTAATTAAAATCTGTTTGAGCTCAAGTTTCTACTTCTGATGTATAATTAGCATATTAAATATTGCCAAACTAGTGTACTGAAAGAATTTTTCTAATGTGTATTTATGGTAGGAATAACAACCTCCCTTTACAAATGGTGTGAAAGCACATTTCTGAAGAATAAACACAATGTGATATCATTTTTGCATCAAACTTTCTAATATTAGATTTACTCTGACTTCATTTAATTACTTTAAAGAGACAATAATGACTGGTTGCAGTTTTGAACCGGTATACTTTTTTCCACTTCAGGGTGTTCTACCACTGAGCTACCTCCCTATTCCTTTTGAATTTATTTGGAAACAGAGTCTCATTAAGTTGCCTAAGCTGCCCTTGAATATTTGCTCCTCCTGTCTCAGCCTCCCTAGATAGCTGGGATTACAGGTATGTACCATTACACCTGCTTGGAGTATTCCTCATAGGATCTGAACTATAGCTATTATTCACAACCAGTAAAGTCTGATATCAGAATCTATCAATTTCCCATACTGATTTGTCTATAGATTCCTATAAAGATGAGAAGCTTATTAAGTTTCTAAGGTGTTTTGAACTAATTAGGACCCCTGTTTTCCAAGGGCTCGTCACATCACTGGACCACTTTATAATCTAAGTCAGGAGATCTATACACATCAGTATATGTTATTTTATGTTGCTTATTCATCAACAGAAAGTCACTGAATACCTTAAAGAGGTGAAATAATATGGAATCAGAAAATTATCTGAGTTTGTAAAAAAAAAAAAAACAACAACGAAATGAAGGTAGAAAAGATGGAAACAAAAGTAGGTTTGCGCCCATCTAACAGATTATTTTCATATTGATATTCATTGGCTTAAAGGGGAATTTTAGGCACTCTATCCTCTTTATTTCCTGAAACTTAAACTAGATTAATGATAAAACACATGTCATTTGTAAGTTCATGAACGGCCAAACATGTAACTTCTGCTTCAGGTGTCAGTATCCTAAAGTATTACTCAGACGTAAAGAAGAATGACTTTATAGCATTTGCTGGTAAATGAGTGGAACTGGAGACTCTCATGCAAAGTGAAATAAGCCAGTCTGAAAAAGCCAAAGGTTAAATGTTTTCTCTGATATGTAGAAATTAATCCAAAATAAGGGGGGATTAAAAAAGAACAGAAGATCCGTGGAGTAGACAAAGGGAAATAAAAGAAGGGAGGAGAAATGAGATAGAGAAAGACAGTGGAATGAATCTGACCTAACATTCCTATGTACATATATGAATATACCACAGTGAAGCTTACCATCATGTACATCCACAAGACACTAATTTATAAAAACTATAAGTAAATAGCAGAAAGATCAATAGAGTAGAAGGAAGGGAGAGGTAAGAGGGAAGGAAAAGGGGAAGTACTGCAAACTGAATTAAAGCAAATTATATTCCATGCTTTTATAATTATGTCATAATGACTCCTAATGTGTAGCAGAGTGGAATGTCCATTTTTATGGACATAGTGTTTTTATATTATGAGTCATTTTTATAAATACCCATATACAATATGTTTTTTACCTATATTTTTAGTATTATCATTTTATTGTTATTTTTATGTGGCAATATATTATTTTCAAAGATTTCTAAAAACATGTTATTTTTCTTATTCACCTTCATTCAATAATTACTGAAGACCAACACAATGCTCAATATTATGGAAATCAAAATTAACAACTGTCTGTCCTTGAACAGTTTATAATCTTATGGAATTAGACCAACAAGTAAACTAAATTTTGCAATAATAAAATGTAATAACAAAATGCACAGAAACTTTAGAAATATTTAAATTAAATGTGCAACATAAATTAAGATGTTGAAAATCTATGAGGGAAGTTTCCATGAGGATGAGATGTTTAACTTAAATTTTAAGCATTAGAAATGTTAAACAAATTTTATTATTCAGGATAGGTTTATCCTGTGATGTGGTAACAGACTACATGATTCCATATGATAAAGGTTTATGTCTTTCTTAAGACATATTGTGATATAGGGTGATGGCTCATCAGGGTGACTCTCAGTCTCAGGTTTCTAGGTTCCCTCAACAGTATGGCCTCGCCATTTCAGAGTCCTTCCATCCCAACTGTTCAGATTGGAAAGAGCAAGCTGGGAAAGCAGAACAATGCATTTTCATTTAGCTCTGAAAACTGTATACATTAACTTTGACAAAAACTCTTTTTTGGTTGTTTTTTACCTATTTGATGCAAGAATAAACATAAAGAAAAATGAGTAAACCAAATAATGCAGGAAAAGTAGTTACTACACTGAGAAGAGAAATGACTAATTAACATTAGTAGTCACAAAAATAATCAAACATAAAAAGTCTACAAAGTAATGGTGGGCAGAAAGGTATTACACTAATGATGACAGTTAATAATAATAATGGCCCTCACTACTACCATAGTAATGATATGAATATGCTCTAATGTTTTATATTAGAACTAATGTTAAGTTCTGCTAACTCATTCAATCCTAGTAGCCTTGTGAGTTAGGTGTCAACATCATCATCATGTTCATTTTATAGATGGAAACTGAGAGAAATTGTGTAATGTGCTGATGATCACACGTTTACTTGGTGTATAGAGCTGGGATTTAGCACTAGGTAGTTCAGCTCTGGGGCCAAACCTTTACACCATCCAGCATTCTACAAGAAAGGACTCCTGGGAGTCTCCTGAGACTCCCTCCTTCCTTCCCAGAAGGCCAAACCTTTGATTCTTTTTAATACTTTTTTTTTGAGATATAATCCCCTCATTTAAAGTACACAATCCAATCATATTTTGTGAATTCACAGCTGTGCAACTATCACCCCAATCTGCACTCCATATTTTAGGGTTCTGCTCATTCAGACTGCTATTCAGTTATTTCTAAGAAGTTGTTCTTAGCCAGGTGTGGTGGTACATGCCTGTAACCCCAGCTACTCTGGATATTGAGGCAGGAAGATCTCAAATTGAAGGCCAGCCTGGGCAACTTGGCCAGACCTTGTGTAAAAATAGAAAATTAAAAAGAGGACCTGAGGGCCTGGGGATGTACCTCAGTGGTAGAGCACTTGCTTAGCATGCATGAGGCCCTGGGTTTAACCTCCATTATGTAACAAGAAAGAAAGGGAGGGGGGATAGAGAGAAGGAAGAATTTGCTCTTAAATGCTGTCTATTTAAGGGGGCTTACTAAAAGTGAAAGGCTCTATAAGATGAAAACATCTAAATAGGTAATGTAAATATAGTTATTTGTGTGTAATTCTATCTGTCTATGAAGCAAACAAATATATCATAGTATGGTTTTAGTTTGGCTTCTAGAGGATTTCATTAAGGATTCAGTGAAAACACATAGCCCTTCATGTTATTCCTACTTGGATTTCAATCTTCTTTAATCGTTCCGCTCTGCACTACCTACTGGCCTCTTCAAAGTCCCAGGAGGATCACGTTCTCTTCTGTCTACATCAGAATAGTTGCTTTTTTATGTCATGGCATTTACTGACAGTTGCAAAGACAATTTCTTGCCATCTAGATGTTGTATACAGAGTTTTTGTCTGTTTTATTTCTAGTTATACACAAGTCTGTATGCTGCTAGAATTTAAGTAAGTTGCACTCCTTCAACATGGACCCAAGATTTCTATAGCTGTTTATTATCAAGGACATTGGATATATTCTTTATGTAGTTTTAGCTCTGCAAATACTTTCCTCTGACTTGTCCACTCTGGAACTTTAGTGTGTTTTATATAATACTGGGATTTTTAATAGGAAAAATAAGCAGCTTCTAGCATATGTTCATTTTTATTTATATAGTGCATAATATGGGCCAAGCACTCTTCAATGTATGTTACAAACATTGATTCATTTCATTTCATAACTCTGTAAGGCAGGCATTATCATTATCTCCATGCTACAAATGAGAGCTGGGGTGAAGAGAAATTAAAGAAAAAAAGTCTGCGCTGGAGTTAGATTTTCATAGAATTTAAGATTTAATTATGGGGCTGGGATTGTGGCTCAGTGGCAAAGCACTTGCCTAGTGCCTATGAGGCACTGGGTTCAATTTTCAGCACCACATACAAAAAATAAGCAAAGAGAATTCAAGGCACGCTGTCCGTCTTCAACTAAAAAAAAAAATCAAAGAAAAATGTTTAATTAGTTAAAAAATGTCTTGAGTGCAAATGGCATGCTCAAACCAATCCTAAAGAGTCATATTATAAGTACATTATTCACTAAGAAATCATCTCTACTGTAATAGGATGTTTTGTGACATGCAAAATCACATGGCTAGTAATTGCAGAGATGGCATTTGAATCCAGCAATCTATCTCCAAAGCCCATACACTTAATGTAATATGGAAAGAAAGCTCCTCTTTCCAGAAGTTGTTTAATTCTATGATTCTTTTCATTGAAATCATTAGCCCCCAAGTCTGACTGTTCAGTTTTCCAAATGCCTCTGTATCCTTTGTCTAATCTATGCCCAAGCCCATAAGGAGTTAAATTTACCAAGTTTAAATTCAATAAACACTTGATGATGGAAAGAGGAATTAATATTGTACTAGAGTGGAAAAATATGGTTAAAAATATTGTAATTAAAATCTGTAGAAATATGTGGAGATCCATTTTTCTACATCAACTCTCTTCCTAAGTACATAGATATAGGTTGTGCAAATCTAGGATATAAAGCTAGTCAGTAGAAGACACCTCTTTCCTTTGTGCTAAGTTATACTAAGAGTTTAATGAAATGTTTGTAATCAGATAGAAGAAAGTGAAATTCCGAATAGGCATTTATTTTTAGAATACTTAATATATGATTTGTTTTAAACTAGTGTATTCTAACTGACCTTTGGTGATAAATAAAACTTGGCACCAGAGTAAGATTATTACTTAGGTTATTGGAATCTAATTGGTGAAACGATCTTCTGAATGCAAACAGCACAATTGGAGTCTAAGGAGTCACATTAAAAAGGACATTTTTCAATAGGGAACTTACTAGTTTATCAGGGCTAATATTTTATAAAAATTAAACTGATGTATTTTAATTTCCTCCACCAAATAAGGACCTATTTGTAGTCTCCCATCACTAAAGGCAGACTTTGAGGATGATGAGAGTAGAGTCAGGGGATTGGAGGAGATTGGATAAAAATGTATCCTCTTTTCCCAGATAATTGTTTAAAGTTCTGCCTTCATTTTTTGTTTTTGTTTTTGATAAAATGATTTGCTGAATAAATTGGAAAACCCAGCACAAAGTAGTCTTTCACAATATTCTCCAAATACCTTAGATTCAAAACCAACTGTACTGTGATGGAGGAGATTCATCTAGGAAAGAGGAAAATCTGTGCCTTCTGGCTCTGGGGAATCCTGAGAGGACAAGGAAAGACCATGAGATGAAGGAGGAAGCTACAGATGTATTCACCTCCTACTATCTAGATTCCAGCTAGGACTAGATAAAGAGAGGGAAGTACAAAGGGCAAGGGGATTCTACTATGTTCTTGGGTCTCAGGAAGAAGATGTTTTCAGATATTAATTTTAATCAGGTGCAGTGGTGACACCTATAATCCCAGTGACTCGGGATGCTGAGGCAAGAGGATCACAAGTTCAAGGCCAGCCTCAGTAACTTAGCTAGGGCCTAAGCAATTTAGAGAGATCCTATCTCAAAATAAAAAATAAAAGGGTTGGGACGCGGCTCAGTAGTAAAGCATCTTTAGGTTCAATTCCCAGTAAAAAATAAATAAATACACAAATAAAATTAAAAATAAATATTAAGTTTACTTGAAGGTGTGGATCATGCAAAAGTTATGAGAATAAGTAATTTTAAATGACTCAGAAGAAGTTAGCACATTCTGACTGTCTAGCTGAACAGTTTCTGTATTCTGAACCAGAGGCCTGAATGGGCAACAGGGGCCATCACTGTGGAAGTGAAGTGGCCATCCTCATTACAACCAAGACCTTGATGAAGAAGCCCCGGTTTCCCTGGATCCCATGCTAATTGGCACTGAAACTAATGAACTGCACCAATAGTTGCACACTCATGCCACAAGGCAACTCCATGGGTGTAGCCGTCATGCAGAGCAGAACCCCTGGCTATCTCACCCAGGAGGCAGAAAAATTAAAGTTCTAGATTCATTGAGGCTTTTCCCACAACCTAAAAGGCCTCCCAGTCCTTCAGTAACAGAAAAATGCAAACAGACCAGCTCTCACAGGGATTCTGTTTCAGATTATTTATAGAACTTTTCATATATAATTTGGCATTCAATCTAAAATGATTATACATTTGAGAAGAAAACTTGACAGAAAACAAATAGAAACTATCACCTTTTGTTTCTCATCAACTTTACTTTATCACCTGTTTTATTTTTCTCATCACCTCTGAATATACTATACCTTTTGTGTTTGTTTATAACCTGTCTCATTAGAATATAAGCTTCCTTAAGACAAGGATTTGTTTCTATTTATTCAGTGCTATATTCCCAGCACTTAGAAAAGTGTCTGACATATAATAGATGCCCAGGAAATTCTGTTGAGTGAAAGAATGGTCAAGTTAATTTACATGTTAAATAATTGCTGTGACATTTTAGAGATCCAACCTATTACTTCAGGCTGTTGATCGATCAAGGAAATGTTTTGTGGAGAATATTGAGGAAAGACAAGATAATCTTAGGTAAAAAGCACAAAAGGAAGAAGAGCAGCAGGAAATGGTAACGAAGGTAAAAGAGCAAATTTATAAAATTTAGGACAAAAGAATAATGTATATTGGTATAGGAAATAGGAAGATATTACATATTAGGAAAAAATGGGGAAGAGGGGAAGAGTAGGAGATTGTGGATTATATTTTCCAGTATCATAATTGTCATTAATATTAATAAATTTGGGGAACAACAGTAAAAAGCAACAAAATCAAATAGCATAATGATGATAAATAGCATAAGAACTTCTATACATTTTAGTGAGTTTAAATGAATGCAAGTCAGCAATATTATATATTTTAGAATGAAGTTATACAAAAGAGTTTATGAGATAAGGATGGAATGAATGACAGAACATCTCATATCCAGGATTGATTGAACCATATGTAACTTGATTTCAGTTCTTTATCTATGGATGAATCTGAAACGTTAGATAGTTTACAAAGGTCAAAATCAAAGAGTAATTTGAAGAATGAGATTCAAAAGCTTTTTTTAAAGGTTATTTGAGGAAGGAGAATTTTTTTTAAAAATGCATGAAATATGTTATCTGTGAATAAAATCATTAATATATAAATGATAAACATTTACATGTAAGCCTAAACAAAACAAAACAAAACAAAAAAAAAAGATTCCTGAGAATTCCTATTAGAGACATCCCTCATATTTTAAAGCAAGAACCATAAATGGATTTTGTGCTTTCTTAATCTTGATTTTGCCTCTAATTATAATTCTGTTATTTATATAAGCATTTATTTACATGTATTTTTCAGTAAAGAAATTTGTAGAATGCTTTTGTCAAATAAAAATTTTGAATTCCATAAAAGCAAAAATTACCTATTTTCTTTTTACAATCTAATAGATCACAGGTGCTAAGTACTTACAGAACATAGTAAAATTAATAAAATTCAGACTGCTCAAGTTATAATAAATGTTTACTAGGGTATTGTTAAAGTGATAAAAGGGAGAGCAAACCAATGAAAGTGTCAGTCACTATGCTTTGAAGACTAATTGAGTTTTTAATGACAGATCTCATATGGATGTAGACAACCTTAAAATTGCAAGGAAGGCAGAATATGTAACAATTTGCTTTTTACAAATCAAAAGATTTATTCTGGGAAGATTTCTACAGAACTCAATGACCATGAAAAATTGACATGGACTCCAATTAATTATTCATCTGGAAAAATCCCTGGGAGAAATCAACAAAAATCAAATTGCAAACACATAGAAAAAAATGGTCTAAAGCCAAGAATAATCTATGCTTCTCCTGTCAGAATTGTCTGACTTCTTCCTACCAGATAAAATTGAATGTGATAGATGTGAGGCTTGAAACCCACCTCAGTCTCCTGGCTTTCCTTTCTTTTTTGTCATTGTTTTCTACATTTCTCTCCAAAAAGTACATCCTATTTTTAATCAAAATGCATAAAATGCACATTTAAAATAAATTTGGAAGGGGATGTACATAATTGCTTCTCTTCAGTGGGCTCTGAGTGGCTGAATCTGAAAACTCCCCATAGCCTGACCCTTCCGGCTGTTTTTGCTTCTCACCTGGTTCTTTTGCTCTTAAGACCTAAAAATAACCTGGCTGTTAGCAGAAAGAGTGATCCTAAAAGAACTGTTAGAAGTGGAGTCTCCCAAGGATGCCCAGATATTGAACACTTTGTGCAAATTGGATCCAGTGGGGTAAATAAAACAAAAACTGGGCCGCCTTCTAAAAACTCAGTTTTACAGAGAACAGAAAAACACAGCAGGAATCATCACAAGTTATTGGTTCTCTTCTCTTGTTGCTGGGCAGAGATTTTTCCTTTCACTTTGGTTTGAACACTGTTATTTCAAGCAGTCTATATACACCCTATAGCTAACTTCCTGAAGGCAAAAAACACTACATCCGTTTTTAAATGTGGGCTCTCTGCACTAGCCATGTTGGAGCACTAGAGAAATGAACATTTAAATTAGTTTTTACCTCACAATTCATTAACAACATCTATGTATCACATTTAAACTTTCATGTTTAATATCTGAAGTAGCTCATAGTAATGTGGAGATAAGTCAAATTTTATTTGGCCATGTCAGAAATCCTTTTCTCTCTTTAGCCAGACAGTTTCTTTTTGTTAAGATTTCTTTTACAAACTAATAAGCCAACAAAACCCTCTCTGTATATGTTTATAGTCTGAAAATTTAAACACATCAATTTGCAGTCATACACGTACATGTACACACAGACATGTACATGAAGGCTTGTAATTCTGAACATGATTGATATTTTTGAATAAGCAGATTATTTGATACTTGATTGGCTTAGCATTGTTTTTCTAACCTGGTGCTCACAAATTGGATAAAAGAGAGAGAAAAAAAAAGTGCCCCAGTGGGTTTTAAGCCCATACCTATGTTGACGTAGGCAGTAAACTGGAATTTCAATCTGGCCTGCAAATAGTCATTAGTCACTAGAACACCTGAAGGTTCCATATGCTCATGACAATCTCCCAAGATAGATGCACTCTGTTATTGAAGATGTATGGTCATGCCCATGAATCATCACTATATATAATTCAAAAACTGGCATTTGCCCTTGTGCTATAACATTTTATTTTTCCCATTCAATCAATGTCTACATCTTATTTTTAGAAACTAGAATTAATTTATCTTAATAAAATGGGTAATGATTTTTTTTTTTTTTTTTTGTGGTGCTGGGGATTGAACTCAGGGGCACTCGACCACTGAGCCACATCCCCAGCCGTATTTTGTGTTTTATGTAGAGACAGGGTCTCACTGAGTTGCTTAGCGCCTCGCCATTGCTGAGGCTGGCTTTGAACTTGCGATTCTCCTGTCTCAGCCTCCCTAAGTGCTGGGATTACAGGCTTGAGCCACCGCGCCCGGCGGTAATGATATGTTTATGACCCTAATATTTTTAAATGACTTAGAACTTTGTTAAGAAGAGAAATATTCATCATCTCACAGAAATAAGTCTGCCTTTGAATTATTTAGGTTAGGTATTTGGATAAGTAGAAAAGATTTCTAGGGGCCAATATTTTTGTACTTGGAAGTCAAAGTGAAAAAAAGTTTATTGGTTTGGATGACTTCATGTCTTCTAGATGAACAGCAAGTTCTGTTCCATATGCTTCGTCTGCTTCCAAGAATAAGAGAAAATATAGAGAGCAAATTATTGATATCTGAACTAAAACGTAAACATGTTAGTCTTCACACACAAAATAAAGAAGATGGGCAGCCACATAAGTGATTACAAATATAGGAAGATGAATTCTTACCTTGTAAGCAGATGTAACAGTACTAAGATTACCCATCAGAGAGTCACTTCACAGCTTAAATTTTTCCCCTATGGCTCTCTAGCACTTAAAGGATGGAACATCCATTTTATTTTGTCATAAAATATATCTCAGAATCTGTCTTGACCTTCTTCCTCAAATTTATTCTGTCCTCTCTCATACATCAAATTTCTCATTGCCTCCCAGGAAACATCTATACTTTAGAAAATTCTGTTTCTCGGAATTTTGTTATCATTTCTCTTTTCAAATAAAACAAAATAAAACCACCACCAACAAAAAACTCTTAGACATATTTAAAGATCAGAAAAAGATACATCTCCTCTTGGTACTTTGAGTATTTTTCCAGGCAGAATAATTGACACCATGCACTGCTTCCCTTTGCACTCTCTGTATGCATCTACTTGAGTTCTTATCACACAGCTACAAGGTAGGACTAGCTATAGTCTCTGAGTGATAATCACAATTACCAGTCTCCTTATATGGATTCTATGTTCCACAAAGGTAGGTATTCTTTGTTTATCCTTACTGCATCCCCAGAAGTAAGCAGAGTGCCAGGCAGGAGGTAAGTAGTAAATATTTGTTAAAGAAATAGATAAGTGAATAAGTGAATAATAAAATACGTTCTTAAATTTAAAATTTTAAGTAGAAATGTGGAAGCCCACAAAGTCCCATTTTTTTGAATTTCACAATAAGAGGATCATCCATGAAAAGGAGACAGAACTATTTAAAATATTACTATGCACTTTAAATTATTAATTGAATCAATATTCCAATAGCAAGGAATTATTAAATAAAATACCTTACATGTATATTAAATGTGTCTATTTTTTCTATTGTATTGATACGTAATTTGATATCAGAAACAAAGTATTTAAGAATAAGTTCTTTTTCAATTTCATTAGTGGTGGAGAATAGCTTGGTGAGAAAACATAACCTTTCAATTTCAGGGAGGTGGCCTCTGCTTCTGCAAGACGTTTTTCAGCCAAGGTTTGTCTGTATTGTTCTATTGTAGACTGATCTTTCCCCTTTTGTGCTTAACTCTGGAGAGAAGTGAGATTTTACACAGTGAGATTTTACACAGTGAGATTTTAGCCTGAAAACACAAAAATCCACATTCAAGAATAAAAATTGGTTGCTATGAGATACGCAATAAAAATCAGTAATGATCAAGGAAATATTTTTTAACTACTAAAAGACAAGGGAGAGAATAAAAATAATTCAGTGATCTGATAGGAAATTATACAATATGAGTCCTGATTTCAGCATGTAAGTGTGAAACATTTTTTTCTATGTTGTTTAAATGATCTAATTAATATGCTCTTAAAAGAAACAAGTTTTGTTATAAGACACATCTATATTAATTATCTTGTTCAAATAGGTATAATATAAATTTCAATATTCGTATATAATGTCTGTTATGCATGTGCAAATATTTAAATTTTATATTGTAGAAATATATATTTACACAGATTTAGAACTTGAGAGGCTTTCTTGACAATTTTTAACCACTGATAAATTTTCAAAATATGGACTCATTTTCTCAGCACACATACACTGGCTGCCTGTTCACTCCATTTCATGAGTAGGTGTTGGGTGTACATTGAGGTATGTTGCAGAGGATTTAATTAAGCACAATATCTATGACCTTACCACAACTTTGGACTTGTCCATTGTTTTCTTTACTGTCATACTTTGTATTTCCTAGAACAATATACTTCAGTTATTGATCATTTTGCCTGATTTTTGTAGTAAACAGCTGAGTGTTTACAGAAGTATTTTGCTATATTACAATAACAAACACTGTTTAATTAGGTATAAAAAGAATTTTCATTTTAATTTATATAACTTTTCTTATTTTAATTCTTATAAAAGCTATAAATAGTGCTTCATTTCTACAATAAGTGAAAAGAAGCTGATGATATATTAGTTGCGAGACGTATAGACTGATGCAACAATAGACCCCAGACTAGCTTAAATAACAGAGATTTCCTTCCTCGTTTTCTTCTTTTCTTCCTCCATTTCTTCTTCTCTTCCTCCCTTCTTCCTTCCTCATGAAAAATTTGAGTGGCATCTTCGAGGTTGTTGGGAAACTCTCACCATTGTAGTTGTTCAGGGACACAAGTCTTTCCAAGTTCTTGCTTCTCCAGCCTCCAGGTAGGCAGGATTCTTGAACAATTTTGTACCATAGAGCTCTCTGGTAATCTGGTGAAAACTATGAACCCTTTTTCAGTATAATGTTTCCTAAATGTGCAAAGTAAAATGCATCATATTAGAAGAAAAACAAATGGCATTGAAATACCATTACCAAAATATATAAATTAGTACTTTTTTAAAAATTTTTTTTAGTTGTAGGTGGATGAACACAATATCTTTATTTATTGATTGATTGATTTTTATGTGGTGCTGAGGATTGAACCCAGTGCTTCACACATGCCAGACGAGATATATAGACTGAGCCACAACCCCAGCCCCAAATTAGTACTTTTTAGTAACATTCTAAATTATAAAATTTAAAAAGTCTAACTTAGGGATAAAATTCCATAATTTTGAATTATTATGAACATAAGCAGTATTTTGAGATATTTACAATGGCTGTATTGCAGTTTGAGATTATCTGTGATTCTGATTTTGTCAAATAAGGTACTGTGACTTTAGATGATTACTTACATTCTTAATAGAAGATAATCCTAAATTCATTAAAATAAAGATAAAACTTTCTGCACTCAAGTTTCATGGACATCCTGAAATCTATGGAGCAGTAACCTTCAAGTTAAAAGCTCCTACTCTTTGTAGGAGGGCATCCTTATGGTCAAAGCTGAGTGGAAATGGGAGGAAAATATGGAGGTCTGAAAACCTAGGCCTTCAAGTTTTCATATAATATACCTACAATACTTTCCATTCAAGAAAAATTAATCATGAGTGACCTCCAAGTGCAGGAGACTAGACCAGTGATGTCCCCGGAGGATGAAAGGATAGAGTGGAAGATAGCCAGAACACTTTGCTACAGGTGCACACATTCCTCCATTTCACCTTTTCCCTCTCTTTTGTGTGGTGTTTGTTTTTTCAGCGTCAATCTTCTTGCAGAGATGTTTTTTTCTGTGTTGTCATTCAATCTTTTAGAAAATCTTCTAATATTACTAGCTTCAAAGGACTTCTTGCTTCAAGGAACAGAAATTATAGGAAGAAATTTGAGTATCATATTATGCAAAGAAATGCTGAAAAGATTATTCAGAAATAGGAACAAGGGATGTGTATTTTTGTCATTTTCTGACATTGCATTAAATAAAATAGTTCTTGAAATGAGTGCCATCTGAAAAGTTTGACCTTAACTTTATATGTATACATTAAACTGCTAAGTATATGTCTGATTTCATATCTGCGTATATTTAATTTTACTTTTTTGTGTTTGATTTTGTCAGAATATTTTTCTATAACTAGAAAAATTAGTAAGATGACAAAATACCTTAAAAACCAACAATGTGATTATAAGCTGACCAGCTAGCATTGCCTAAGGAAAAAGTATCAATTGTGTTTTATAAAGATGAGTACACATTAGATTATTTTACTGTTATATTTCTTCTGTGAGCATTTGTGTCTGCTAAAACACAAATAACTGTGCCTTTAGAAGTTGGATTTGTATGGGGGAGGGGATATATAGTCACCTTTTCATCACTGTAACAAAACGTTGGTGGCAACTAACTTCATAAAGAGAAAAGGTTGATTTGGGTCACAGTTCTGGAGTTTTGGGGGTGTGGTACCCACATTGGCTTAGTTCTGGGGAGGATAGCAATAGTAAGAGCACAGGTCACAGAGCATTAATCAGTAAGCAGAAAGCTGGGTGGGTCCAAACATTGGCTTATATGACAACCTTTTCATGAGAACAACCAAGTTTCATGAGAACTACCTTCTGAGATGTCGCCAGTGCCCTAAATCCCTTCCACTAGGCCCCACCTCCCAAGGGTTCCACCAGCTCTTAATAGAATCACCTTCTAGACCAAGTCTTTAATCACAGTGGACCCTTGGTGGAGCACTCAAACCATAATCAACCCATATCAGTATAGGAACAGATTTTATGATTTTTATTTATCTGTGTATTAAATTTAAAAATACAATGTTTATAGCAGCTCAATTCACAATAGCTAAGGTATGAAACCAAACTAGATGCCTCTCAACAGATGAATAGATTAAGAAAATGTGGTATACACACACACACACACACAATGGAATATCACTCAACCATAAAGAAGAATGAAATTATGGTGTTTGCCAGTAAATGGATAGAACTGGAGATTATCATGCTGTGTGAAATAAGCCACTCCCCAATACCCAAAGGCCAAATGTTCTCTCTGATATATGGACACTGACACATAATAGGAACAGAATAGAAGTTCATTGGATTAGACAAAGGGCAAGGGAGGGAAGGGAGGGGTATGCAAATAGGGAAGATAGTAAAATGAACCAGACAGAACTTTCCTATGTGCATATATGAACACAAGAACAGTGAAACTTCTAATCATACACAGCTGCAAGAATGGGATCCTAATTAGAATGCTATACTGCATGTATGTACAGTATGTCAAAATACACTCTATTATGTCATATATCTTAAAAGAACAATAAAAATTTTAAAAAATAATCAGATCTCAGAACTTAATCTCACTTTAATCACATCAAATAAAAAGACATAAAAATAAGGAAACATGCTGCTGATGTGGAGGACAGGGGAGTTTGCTGCCAGGAAATCAGTTTCACAGGATGAATTTGCCTAAAGTTCATCTTTGTTCCTCTAGGGTAGAGCAAATCAATACTATTTTTTTTAGTGGTTTATCTTGTTTATCTTTATAAACCATTATATTTTATTTACTAGAGAATAATGAATGCTTTTCTTACTAAAATATATTCTTTTTATTGTTTAGCTTTGATATTACTATATTGTATCAGCATTTCTTAACCTTTGGGATGAATAATTCTAGAAACAGGGTAAAAGCAATAGATTCTTTCCACCAGAAAAATACATATATACAAATAGGCACAAATTTCACATAGAGTTTTGAGATGTTTCCTGATACCCTAATGCTTCCACCTATGCATTTTTAGAGTTTCATTCAAGGTCTGTTTTAAATGCTGCCTCTACATTTTTCACATAATGGCAAAGGAATCCGTAGGAATGTGGTAAGACCATTTTTCTGCAAATCAAGTCTATAACAGACAAATTGTTCATACTACTGGTGGTCTTGCCAGCCAAATGACCTTGGAGATATTTTCTTGTTTGTTCTTGATGAAATATATAGTATAATATATTATATACATATAATATAAATATATAGTATATATAGTATAGTTATAGTATAATATAGTATAATTATATTTATATACAATGCATAATTTCTTATTTATATCTTTTTACTATAGTTAGTTAACACTAACACTAGTCAAGACTAATGAAGTTATTCATGCTGTAGATCATACAAAATAAATCACTTTTCACAAATATATAATTCTAATTATATTGTAATTATTTTAATTAAATTGTATATATTTGTCACCATATATTATCCCAGAAGAGAACAGAAATCTAGAGATGTGTTGAATGACAAAAGAAATTTCTCAAATAAATGTGAATAAGTATGAACCACACACTTTCTAAAAAGATACCTCCAACATGGAGGTTAGAATCCTCCTTGCAGTGTTTATGAAGCAGGATCAGATCCAACCCTGGAAAGCAGCAGAAGGGTTAATAACACAAGTGCTATATTGAATCAGCAGGTTCATATAGTGTTCTGTTCATACTAGTTATGTAAACATGAGGAAGTTACTTAATCTCCTCGTCCTTCAGTCTCCTCAGTATAATGGGAATAATAATAACTATAAATACAGTGCTTATAACATTTACATTATGGTTTGGATATGAAATGTACCCCAAAAGTTCCTGTTAATGCAGAAATATTCAGAGGTGAAATGATTAGTGTATGATAGTTGTAACCTGATCAGTCCATCCCAGCTTGAACAGGCAGACAAAGTGGTAACTGTAGGCAGATGGGGTGTGGCTGAGGAGGTGGCTCACTGGGAGCATGCCTTAGAATGGTTCATCTTTTCTGAGGTCCCTTATCCCTTCTATTTCATGACACTGCCATGAGCTGAGAAAATTCTCTACCAGGCCCTTTCCCCATGAACTTTGGCCTCACCTTGGGCCTAGAGCCATGAAGTTGGACCATCTATGGACTGAGATATCTGAAACCATGAGCCCCAAATAAACTTTTTCTCCTCTAAGTTGCATTTGGTCACAATGAAGCAAAAGCTGACTAAAACAACTTACTGCCTGGCAAATGCTCAATGGTACATATATCGGCATTTAGAAAGTCTCAGAATTTTCTGTGTTTCAATAGTCTTTTAAAGTATCTACTTCACAGGGTTACTATGAAGGTTAAAAGCTAACAAAGATGTAAATAAATAGAAAAGAGACTGGACTTTGGTAAACAATCAACAAATATATTATTTTTTTGTTGTTGTTGTTTTTTGTAGTTAATACACCTATTACCCCAAGTGTTATTTGTGTGTGTCAAAGGCATGGTGAGCTTCTAGGGAAAGTAATGTGTGGGTTTTGTTTTGTTTTGTTTTTTTGTTACCAGGGATTGAACTCAGGGGTACTTGATCACTGAGCCACATCCCCAGCCCTATGTTGTGTTTTATTTAGAGACAGGGTCTCAGTGAGTTCTTTAGCAGCCTCACAGTTGCTGAAGCTGGCTTTGAACTCGCAATTCTCCTGTCTCCGCCTTCCAAAGTGCTGGGATTATAGGCATGCGCCATGACGCCCAGCTGAAAGTGTGGTTTTTGATGACAGAAATTCCCTACGGGAGGACTGGGGATGTAACTCAGGGGTAGAGTGCTTGCTTAGCAAGCTAAAAGTCCTAGGTTCAATCCCCAGGAGAAGAAAAAAAAAAATCTAGAGAGTTTTTCCTTATGGGGAAGATGTCTCCAAAGTAAAACGAGGGGGAAACTCTGCTTCTAAGCCCAGTCATTAATGCTTTCTATAGGAAGGGGCAGGGACTCCATGTCCTTACTAAATGCCAGTTTGGCAACAAACTTAATGACATACCATGTCACCAGTATGCCTCCCTGCACCATTTAATGTCTAATCATCCTTTAGGGACCATAGCAATGTCACTTCCATAGCTTTCTTTCACTTTCTAATCAGATGAAATTACATGTAATAGATACATAAAACACATATTGCTGCTCTTGATAGAACTTATTAGAATTGAGGCTTTTATAATTATTTAGGGTTTATTTGTTTAATAATTATTGGCTTTACTGTGACATAGGGCTTATTAAGATGGAGACCGTGCTTTTACATCTCACTCTATTGCCTAACACAATGACCAGCTCACTGGGTAAGTAAATGAATGATGAGATTGGGAGAAAGCCACATTGTTCAGTTGAAACTGAATAGCATTAAGAGGTTCACAGGATCCTGAAGGAACACGAATACAAGATTAGTTTGAGAAGGGAATCGGTTCTGGTTAGATGATCATATGATGGTTATCATGTTAGAGGAGGATGAAGTTAAGGAAGATAGATTTCAATAAATGAGTTGGAAAGAAATGTGCGAAAACATGTACTGCTAAATATACAGGATTATAAAGATGAAATTGAGAAGAGCTAACCAGACTGGAAAAATAAGACATACTTTGATTGTATGTCATTAAACAGATTCATTAATATGATTCTAATTACATTGATACTTTCCCATAAAAAGTGGGTCAGGACTGAAGTTTTTAAGCAGAGAAGGACATGTAATCAGTCAAGGTTTAATACAATGGGAAACTAAAACTACTTTTAGATATTTTGAGCAGAAAGTGATTTAACAGAGGATTAGGTAATTAAGAAATTGTTGCAGCAGTTAGCAGCTCAAGGCTGGGCCTCTAGAGATGGCTGTAAAATGCTTCTCAAAACCCAAGAAGCTAGAAAACAGACACTAAAACGTTGCACTTCAACATGACTTTGATTATCAGCTAAAACAAACAAAACAGGTCAAACACATAAAGACTCTATATTATTTCTGTCTTTCAATATCACAGTATTGCATGTAACTAGCAAACCTAACTAGAATCAAGAAACACTGCAGCAAATAAATCTAAGAAATATATGCTCCTTCTCACTCTCTTTCCCTTTCTCCCTCTGGCCCTCTATCTCTCTCCCCTCTAGGACACAAAGATGTCACACTATGAGGAAGAGGACATGGAGGTTGATATGCTCAATCCAAAGCATTATTCTTAAGTATTTTTGTTGCTGTTGTTGTTTTAGGTAATCCAGTGACAATTTGGGGGCTGATGGGTCATTAGAGATTGAGCAAATAAAAGTGGTGAGGAAGAAAATATCACCAATTACTTACCCCTGTTTTGTGGTATCTGAGTGAATGTGGTCCTTTCAAATAAGGAAGAAAATTCAGCAGACCTTACAGATGACTCTTTCTTCCTAGGTTAGTATGTAATCATCTATTCCCTTTAAAGTATACGATCAATGTGTTTTAAAAATCCTTTAGAAGTTGAACTTACACTCTGGCAACATTTCAATTCTTATTTCAAGGAAGACCAAAATCTCAGTATGTCTTTTGCATTTTATTTTCCATCGTAAGAAAGGAAAAGAAGAGTGGGCAAAAATACTTCAACTTTTGAAAGTACATGAGGATATTTTAGCTTTTCCAAAAAATAAATAAATAAATATTGGATGTAATCACTACAATCTTATAAGTTTTTAAATATCATTAAGGAAATATTGCCTATGAGTATTGTATTTCCAAGAATAGCATACACATTTGGTGAAGAACCAATAATCCATTCATCCAATTTATGTATAGCCATAGCCAGTCTACTGCCCACATCCCAGCCTACATTTTCCTTTTTACAGTCCTTCCATTTGGAAATGAAAGTCAGGATTCCTGCCAATAACAACCACCTCCAATGTTTTCAATATTGCTGTCATCACCCTGGCAACACAGAAGACAGGACATAAATAGTTACTCTGCCAAACCTATCTATTGCCTTGTTATGCTTGTAGGAGTTAGTGTTGTCAAGGGAAGTTTATACCAAAATTAAAAGTAAATTTTGACTTATCCATGGCAAAATTTTCTAGATAGTACATTTATTTATTTATTTTTATTTAGACAGGCAAATGGAAGCATCAATAAAATATAACCTCCATGAGAGTTAGGAAAACACTTGTCTTCTTTCCCAGAACTGAGGACCAGTAGGTGCTCAAAAATATTTACTAAATGGGTGAATTTGTTAAATGCAAGTATGGATTTCTCAAGTTGAAGCCTAAAGTTGGACATTATTTCTACCACTGCATTAATAGCATTTAAACATCTTTAAATATCATTGTCCAAAACATTTTTCAAAACCCATAGAATTGTTGATGGATGTGCAGAGATTTCCTTAAGTACTTTCAGTTGAACTGCGTAGCATTTTCCCATGGCACATGTAATAAATAGTTTGCTGAATAGGAAACCTAGACTCTAAGAGGTCAACAAAATTGAGCATGGTTATTCAGCTTGTCGTGGGAAAATGAGACATGAACTCGGGATCATCAGGCTTCAAACTGGTGCTCATTCTGGTTACAAAACCCTCTCTCTTGGGGTATGTTTTCAATCTCTAGTATTGTCTGAGCCTTTGTGGACCTAGTAAACTAATCTAGAAATCATACCACGGTTCCAACCTAGTTTCAGTTTGCATTCCTAATATCACCTCTCCTTCATAGTGACCTTGGCATCTTTTCCATAATTTAAAGACTCCCTACTTTCAAAGGAGAGACTGCAGAATAAGCAGATTGGTAGGAATTTCACATGCGTTTACTGGGTGTCCATTTTTGAAAATAGAACTGGCTTTGGGAAATAGTGTAAGAAAAGAAATGTGTGCAATGCATTTTGTGTTAATTTAGAAAGAGAATAATCTAACATAAAAGAGCCATTAAATGAAAGGCTAATGGGAAAAAACAGACACACCACTGATCTCCTAAATGAGGAAATACTGTAGTATAGTAGAACTGAAATTTGGATTCAGAGATCCTAGGTTTTGGTCTTAGCTCCCCCAGCTACTAATATTTCTCACTTTGGTAAATAATTTAAATCCTATTTTTTATTATTTATAAAATGGTTACTTAAAATCTTTGACTTTCAAGGCTATTAGGATTTTAATGGATAACATACTAAGGCACTTTATAAATAGTGTTACATAAATACAGTGATGTGCCACAAAATGACATTTCAGTCAATGATAGATTTTGTATATATAATACATATATACATGCACATACAGACATACTTTATCTGGCTTTAGCTAGCATTTCTGCTGACCACATAATCTCAGAAGGCTGAGCTGACTTTACAGCCTCCAAACTCCTGGTATGTTATATCATTCCCACAGCCCTGGCTCAATTTCAATTCCTACTCAAGTAGTATGGCCATTCACCCCATTAGACTGAGAGCTGGCTTGGCTGTTTTATTTCCCCTGAGAGGTTTCATCCCTTAGTCCTAAGGGGGTCTCTGACTGTGTCAATTATAAGGATTTAATTGTCCTGGAAAGAACATGGGGTATTTAATCCAATATTCTAATTTTACAGATGAGAAAACTAAGGCATAAAAAAGTAAAATGAGAAAAAGATTCACAGCAAAGTCAGCAAAGTTAGACACAAACTACCACCTAGGACTAAACTACCACCTATGATCTACACTGACTATATTATTTGCTATAAATGATTAAAACTGTCAATCCTTATGTTTTATATTTACGACTAGACAGAAAAGTAGGTCCAATTTGTCTGATACAAATATTTTGCAAGAGTTGTGGTGTTTTAATAAAGAAAGCCATCACAATTACCATTTTTCATTTAAGAAATGGTAGGGTAAGAGGAGATTTTCCAAATTCTGGAATCAAGAAATATTTGGGGGGAAAAAGGAAAAAAGAGTTAAAACCAATATATGGGATAGGCCATCACTTCAGAAATCTGAGAAAGCATAGAGTGTGTATTAGCATGGGCTGCTATAACAAAATAGATAGCCTGGGTAGCTTTAATAATAGACATTTACTCTTCTAGAGACTGGAAATCCAAGATTATGGTGCTAGATTCATCTGGCTGGGTGAATTATAGCTGGGTTCAAATTATAGCTGGGTTCTACTGAGAGCTCTCTTCTTGGCTTATAAGATGATTGCCTTCTCCCTGTGTTTCCACTTAGAGAGAGAGAAAAATCAAGCCCTCTTCTATCTTTTCTTGTAAGGATTCTAATATCATCATGAGGGCCCCATCCTTGTGACCTCATCTAAACCTAATTACCTCCCAAAAGTCCCATCATCAAATATCATCACATTGGGAGTTAGTGATTCAACATATGATTTTGGTTGTGACATAAACATTCGTCCACAGGAGAGTGAGAAATTAAATGATTAACTGCTTAAATAGAATGGAGTTGATTTCATTCCTCCATTTAAATAAGAAGAAATAGAAATTCCCTGTCAAGGTGGCCACCTAAGCCAATGTATTACTTTTCTTTCCCCCAATCTCTGACAAGGTTAAAGAACATAAAAATAAGACTAAATTTAATTTACCAGTGGAAAACTATAAAATATAAAAACCATATAAGTAAAAGCAAATCATCTATATTTAAATACACAAAACAAATTCAAACTACAACTTGCATCAGCACCAAGCATGGAGAAGAGCTTCTGGAAGTCATAAAACAGCAGTGAAAAACAGGGCAAAACTAAACCCAAGAATTTGCTAGTATTAAAAAACGGGGGAAAGAGGGTGCAGTATGCAGTAGAATCCTAAGAATAACACCAGGACAGAGACAATGGAAATTAGAAGCATGGGCAGCTACAAAATAAAGGAAGAAAGAACATCTTTGCCTAGGCAGGAGTAGGTGAGTCCAGGACTTTGCAGATGGACATAAATTCCACGGTATATGTGATTGGGGATTGGCTCTTGTACTTCTCCAAACTTGACCTGGAAAGGGAAAGAAAGGGGGACAGATCCCCTCATCTCCAATATTTTCCTGGGTCAGACTCTTGTTGAGGAGATGAAACAAGTGGACTATCAGAGAAGGGTCCCTATCCTGGAACTTCCTGGCCTACAGCCACAACCATCAGAATCAACTTCTTGCTTTTTAAACCAGAGCCAAACTTCCACCAGATGGCGCCAAAACTACAGCCTGGACCGGAAGAGGTGAATTTTTAGATCCCGCGCACAAAACGCTGAAAATTGGGATTCTGCTGTAGCAGGTCAGTGCTGGACACTTACTAACTCTGAAATAAAGCAACCCCTCTTGTGCAATCGTATATTAATGACAAGATTTTGCAGTAGTTAGAAAGAAGTCTTCTTCTCCATTGCTTCTGCACAGTTATTTCCTTTTTAGAAAGTGGATACCTTTAAATAGAAAAGTATGAGGAAGCTTTCTGAGTTTTCAGCTAAGGCTTCCAAATACAATTCCTTTTCAGCTGGTGTGATTCAGATAATTTCATTGATCATACCACTCAGTGAAATTTATTTTTCATTCTGCTCACTTTTCTTATTCAACACGGTCAACTCAGAGTATATTTAATGTAACAGTGCTGATCTCTATCTACATTAAATTTCATCTTGATTAGCCAAGTGATACTCATGTTCCCAGTGTTCATTTTGTTCAGAGTTCTCTAAAGGATGAACTGTAATTAATGTTATAATAAACTCTGGAAATTCATTCAACCTTCTCTTTATAGCCATTAGGAAGCTGTTTCTTGGGACTTTGTCTAGAAAGACAACAATTTCCAAAGACAAATCAACTTTCTCTGTTCACCTAATTTCAACAGAAAGAGCAGAAGTCCTCACAGTCCTGGTGGCCTAATGTTGTTTAAGCAGTATCTGTGGACAGTAAGGTTCTACCTTAGCACTTTAGTGTCTCTGTGATGGTCTTTACAACCCTGTTGATGTGGTAGGAATCCTAAATTTATTCATCAAACCTCTTTATGTTTTTTTAATATGATATTGTAAAGTTGACTCCTGAGACTCCAACTGGAATTACTGTGAATGCATTTACACATTTAAAGCAAAGATTTATAAAATAATTTTTGAAATGCTGAGCTGGAAGTATTCTCTGAGAAAAATAAATAATCAAATACTAATTTTAGAAATGCAAAAATCTTCTACATAGAACTTGTTGAAAATCATACCCAATTGGTAAAAGAGAACAAAATAGAATTCAGTATTTGTTCATATTTTCTTGCACATTAAACCAACAATTAACAGTGCATTTTAAAGACTTAGGGAGGTTCACGAGTTAGTTACCCAGTGTCAGGCAAAAAGGATCTCTCCAATAGGTTTCTCAGTTGGCTGATTGTGCAGTCAGATTAACCTTATTGGTTGTCAGAAAAGGTAAGTAGTCAATACCAAATCACTGAAATTAGACCTCATTTTATACTCAAACTCCCTGATTTACTTGTTATGTTTTCTTGGGCAAATTACTTAACCTCTTATTTAATCTCTCTGGATGTCAGTTTTTCTTATCTGTAGAATGGGGACAACAATGGTATCTCTTTCATGGCTTAGTCTGAGTTTAAATGCAATGCATAGGAATCTTCCTTCAGTGTTATTGTTACTGTCATGGTTGCTATCCCGGTTGTCTCTACAACATTCATTCATCTGTAACAAATTACAGATGGGTTTTTGCTAATGTACTATTATCAGGAGAAAGTGGATATGAAAATCTTAAAATGTAATTGTACACTTCAAGTGTTAGATCTTTAAATGCTCACTAATGTATCAAAATTAAACAGCAGTGGATCAGAGAAGATGAAAGCCAATAGGGATGTTGCAAATAACATTTACTACAAGCTAGTTGTATTAATAAGGAAGGATGAGTTTATAATTTTATAACTCATGAGATTATTTAACTCTACTTGAAGAAAAAAATTTTGAAGCATGTTAGAATTTCATTATTGTATTTTCAATGCCATAAATTCAGAAAATATTTAAGCATTCAAATGGAAACTTAAAAGTCACCTTAAATTCTACCTTCTGAAAAGAACCAGTTACCTGCATGTGTGAGAATATTTAATAAATTTTAAAGACAAATAAGTAGGTGCAGAGGCCCTAAATTGGGGACATGCTTAGTGTGCTCTAGAAGATTAAAGTAGGTCATGTAACTAGAATAGATGGATGAAAAGAAGGTAGAATAAAAAGGGTAACTAGTTAGAAGTCTAAAGATGATAGCACCTTAGTTCAGAGTGGTGGCAGTGGAACTGGGAAAATGTCATTTGATCTGGATATATCTTAAAATTATAGCCAAAAAATTTATTGGTGAATTGGAAATGCGTGTTGATGGAAGTCAACAGACAGGGGTGACTACAGGTTTTGTGTATGGATAACCACAAGACGAAAGTTGTCCTTTACTGCCCTTGGAATGTTGGAGGATCAGATTTGGTAGGAAGTGGGGAGAATCAAGAGGCTCACTAGAACCTCAGTTTTCAATAATTGTCTCACAGTCTAAGTGGGCACATGAAGTAAGTAGTTGGATATATTAATCTGAAACTCAGTAGAGAAATCCAGGCTAAAGATATAAATTTGGGAGCCATCGGCACATACATATTTAAGTCATGAGAAAGATGAGATCATCTAGGGTGTGTACATAGAAAAAGAATTTGAAGGTTCAAGCTGTGAGACATATCAACTTCTAAGACAAAGGGACTAGCAAACTGTTAAATGCTACCTGTCATTCAGATTCTATGATAGAATTGACCAGTGGATTTGGCAATGTAGAAGTCATTTGCTGCTCTCCAGCTCAGTTCAAATGTTCTTTTCTGTACATTCATAATCTCTTGACATTCAAATATCCTTACTCTCAGTAATGACCAGTGTCTTATTTAAACAATCAGAAGAGGAATTGCATAATCCTGTGTCTCTGACCATTGTAAACTTATTCTGTTAAATGGAGAGACTCTAGATGCTCCTGCCCATGGCTGATCATCTGTGCAAGATCCCATCCCCTCTAGAATACTCATGATCATTTTTTCAGCAGTGCACTTTTATCACCATGTTATTTTTCTCAGCAGCCTACAAATTTCTAGGAAAAAATTATTATAAAATGAATATGCACTTTTTAGAAAATGCACAGAAACAGAAACTTTTTATTTTTCTTCCTTTTTTTAATTTCAGAAATTCCATAAGTTACCACTCCACATACTTTCATAAAATCTTTCATCTCCAGTTATTCTTTTAGTACTAGAATCTACCTATTTTGAGATTTAATTCTATTAAATGTGAAAAGTTACTGTCTTAAGTCTAATTATGAGTTATGTATACATTTATACCTAAATATAAGTGTAGGGCATTGATTTCCAAGTTATCCACACTCTCTGAAGACAGAGAAAGATTCTGATTCCATGGGCATGGACTGCAAGAGCACTACACTTTTCTGGTTTGAAAACAGCTGCTATCTAGCATGTAATTCCACTATCATAGGGTCCTGGAGTAGACTGATGTTGGGTCCTGTAACTCCTTCAGGCAAAATAACCTGCATCTATTCTATTGGGAGTAATGAGTTATTTTACTTCAAGACGTTAGGCTGAGTAATAAAGTTCAAACAGTGAATGGGGATTCTGGGTGTAGCTCAGTGATACTCAGTGATATAAATATAAGATCCTGGGTTCAGTTCTCAGCACAGCCAAAGGAAGAGAGAATAAAACAGTGAATAATATGTAGTTTTCCTCCTTGGAAATAAACAGTGAATAATATCTAGTTTTCCTCACTGGACTGCAATGTAATTCATTTTTAAATAGCATATTATGGAAACAAATAGGAAAGAATTGTTAGCATTAGAAAGACTAGGAAATTTGGCCTAAAAAACACATTTGAGGGGTGAGGAGGATGGAAGACACAATAGGAAGAAATTGGGGGAAACCAGAGGATTCTGATGTCACAGAAAAAAAATGGCACATTAATGTAATTTTAGGTAGCAATGTAAAGAAACAAATAGAAGAAGAATGGAGTGTAAAATTAACTGTCTAAATTCAGAGAAAATGGAAACCAAATTTTATGACAGCAGTTTGACACAATCCCCTCAGAAATCACAAAGCAACTGAATTTTTTCTTTTTTTTAAGAACCTCTCTATTGCCTTGCCTGGAATACTGATGTATAGCAGCCACATGGTGCACTGTGTTAATTAGGAGTAAATGAAGCCCCCCGCCAACCTTTGACAAGGGGACCAAGGCAAATAAAAAGAGAAGCACACACAGCATCCTGAAAAGGATATATGGCAGCAAAGTAAAATCTTTCATGGTCTTCAACTGATCAGGTTGCCAAGATAAATGAGTCTGAGTCTTAAGGTACAGGGTACTTCTGGCCACTTCTGGCACTTGCTTAAGCTAAAACTGGCTTGTCTGCAACATTTTTTAATGTGAAAGAAAGTAGGCCATAACCACAATATTTAATCTCCATAATGTCAAACGATCAAGTCCTTCATTGAATTGAGGGATTGTTTTGGCATCCATAATCCATCCCATCTATAACCACCCAAAGAATTGATTTTGAATCCAAGGTACTTTGGGCAAATTGTAAAATTGTGAACTACATCTAGTGCTGAAAGATGCCAAGATGTGATGTGCTGAGAAGCCAGATTTTTTTAGAGCTCTGACAAGGGACCCAGAGAGCCTTGGCAGCCATATGGATTAGGCTGTTTGCCCAGAGAGCCCAGTGCTTCACCTTTATATACCCATGGACTGTGCCTTGACTTTTGATTCTCTCTTCCCATCAAAACATTGTTTTCCCCAGAGAAGATCCATATCAGTCCATTATTATTTGTTTTTTTCTATACTAAGAGTTGAACCCAGGGGCACGCTACACTGGCCTACATCCCCAGCTCTTTTTACCTTTTATTTTGTGACAACTTCTCACTAAATTGCCCAAGCTGGCCTTGAACTTGATTTAGCCTCCTAAGTTGCTGGAATTTACAAGCTTATGCCACTGTGCTTGGCTAGTCAATTATATCTTAATTTGAGTTTGGATAAATGTGTTTTCTTGTTCAGAGTTATTTATATTTTAAATCTTATCATAAATGCTGTGTTTTATCTTAAAAGAATTTCAGAAATAACAAGCAGGAAAACTTTGAACAATGAGAGATGATCTTTCTCAGAGCTTCTGAAGTTCACTAAAGGACTCCCCAAGAGGCATAAAATAATTATTCTATGACCATAGTGACACCTGTTGTTTTGACCTGACCTGCTTCCATTTTTCCCTGTCCTAAGAAACACACCCTTGTTTTAGTCAGTTTTTTCACCACTGTGACTAACAGACCTGATCAGCACATTTGTAAAGGAGGAAAAGTTTATTTGAGGGCTCACAGTTGCAGAGGTCTTAGTCCATAGACAGCTGACTTTATTCCTCAGGGCTCCAGGTGTCGCAGAACAACAGGGGGGAAGAGTATGGTGGAGGGAAGCAGCTCACATCATAGTCAGGAAGCAGAGAGAAACTCCACTTGCCTGATGCAGAACCACACCCCTAATGATCCACCTCCTCTAGCCACACCCCATTGCCTCCAGTTACCGCTCAGTTAATTCCATCAGAGAATTAATTCGCCAATTGGGTTAAAACTTTCACAATCCAATCATTTCCCTTCTGAATCCTCTCACATTGTCTCACATGTGAGCTTTTGGGGGATACTTTACATCCAAACAATAACAACCCTCCTCTTTCCTTCAGGGATAATTAACCCCATTCCATCTGTGTGGTTTGTGTAGGGTTAACTCCATCACTGGCTCCCAAAATGAACATATGAATTTGGTCTAATTAATATGAACATCAAAATTTCCCCTAATATCTAACCCATACTGAAAAAACGACACCTGTTCACATAAAAGATCAACAATATTCTCGACCCATATCTGGACATCAAAAAGGTATCATTGGCTTCTATATTTTACTCAATAGAGAGCAAGTAGTTATTTTAAAGATGTATTAAGTTAATCATTATGACATATGTTTAAGTTATAGATGATATTTGCTAGGACTAGAGATGGCACTATGGCTCATGGAACTATGAATGTATATACAGACAAAGGTGTTTGAATAATTGCAAATGACCTAATTTTAGCTGTTTACTCTTGCTATTAAGGTCATGATCTTTTTCATGTAGAACTTGTATGTAGCCCAGATAAACTTTATAGCAATGAAATACTGTTTATTTACAGATTGCCTGGCTCCCAGGAATACAAAATATTTCGAACTTGATTCTGTCCTTTGTGTCTGGACTCTAAAATGAAGAAAAAAGTCTCGTCTAACTTTTCTTTTTGCCTCGCTCTCCTCTGTTACCATGTCCATCCACAAACTTGCGTCTAGCTCTTGGGGGTCACAGGTCTGTTATGTTTTTAGAGAAATATATGCATAAATGGCAGGAGGAAAGTTACAAAGACATCTTCAAGATTATGAGGAAATTATTTTGCTTTAAAAAATCTCCCATCATTGCTTTTGATGAATTAATGTCTTATGTCTGGAACTATTTATATAGTATAATATAGTGCCCTCTAGTCCTCCTTCCACTCCCACTCCCAGAATTTCTTTAAATATTATCATTTCAAACTGAGTGTAAATTCAGAGATTTGCATGTGCAATGTAGAGAGAATAAATATTTAAGCTTCTTGGATTTCTAATTTCTCTTGCCTTGGAGGAAATGAAAAGCCATTTTCCTGAAATGTCAAAATGTCATTTATGCTTTTTAAAAAAATAAGAATCTATGATCAGCAACTATATTCATATTTCTGATACATATAATACTAGTTAGTATCTAAATATTTCTGTTTGCCTCTTTTATGCTCTCAATATTTTATTGTTTTAAAAAAT
Source organism: Geosciurus inauris (assembly GCA_004024805.1). Classification (NCBI taxonomy): domain Eukaryota; kingdom Metazoa; phylum Chordata; class Mammalia; order Rodentia; family Sciuridae; genus Geosciurus; species Geosciurus inauris. The sequence goes on along the minus strand of PVHX01002583.1, from coordinate 64,479 downwards.
AAGAACTTTTTCCTAATAAAACCAACAAATTCTTATAAAATGTAGCTAAACTTACCACAGCATAAAGACACCTGCCCTCCCTACCCATCCTCAGGATTTCTGAAATCATTTTGTCTTTAAAGTAAATACATTCCAACACTTAGAACATTGAGTTATTAACTAAAGTGGCAAACACAGAAAATAAAATTTTTCCACATTTTCATTGTTTAAAGCTAGCAAGAAGATATATGCTTTATAAATTATTCCTTAATTTAAAAAACATAATCAAGAAAGATGAAGAAACATTCACTTCATTTAATTGTAGAGATAGCAATGTAGAGATAGAGAGTTAATACATGAAACTATCTAGGAAAAATAAACTCAGTTGTTATAAGTCTATAGCAACCAAATCATTGTTGGTATGTTTGACTTGTGAAAGACAGCAAATATATATTAATATGTACTTTCTATTAAGAGAAGAACAGAAAAACTATCTTCTTACTTCCTGAAGAACAATTTAGTACAACAAGTAGCAGTTTTTTTGGCATTTCACCAGATTCTGAATGAATTGTTTGATTAATTGTTGAGGCTTTTATTGCTGATGAGTGATGAAGGAGAATTTGAGAGCTAGTGATATTGAGTGATTTTCTGATTTGCACCACAGGGGGCATATTCAACAATTAGATCGTCCTCTACAAAGTAGTTTCTCTATTCAGTAATGACTTATTGCTTATGCTTTTTCTAAAGAAATAAAGATATTCAATTGTGCTTTCTGTTTTTATTTCAGAAATTCTCAGCATTTCTACCAAATACCTCAATAGCCCATCCATTTCTTTGAGACTTCCTTCTCCTAAGTTGATGCCCTCCTGGCTTTTGAATTTGTGTATCATCTATATTATTTTAAATACCAAGGATGTAAATAGTTTTGAAAATAAAGCAGGAAAATGTCTGCCCAAACTCTATTTACTCAGTGGGCTAGTCAGTCTCAGATTAAACTGTGAAACAGACGACATACGCCATTTCTTTTTTTTCCCCACAAGAAGCTGACCTCTTCATTAGAGTCCTGCGTGATTAAGTAACTGAGTTTTTGCCCTGTGCAAGGCACTGTGCTAAGTGGTTGGGGTATAAAGACAGATGAGTCACTTTTATTATAGTTTGTTCCACTGTAAACCCAGAAAGTTATTCTCTAATAGGTCTCTTAAGAGAGTGACCATACAGCTAGTTTGCCCTAAGCAGTCCTTGTTTACTCCCATTTTATTCTCAAAGAATCTGGTTGATCTATACGCATAGTATGTGTCCATAATTCCCTTTTGTCCTTAATGACATCGATCACCATCACAAAGAAAATTATGTTGCTACACTGGGTGCAGTGGCACTTACCTGTAATCCCAGCAACTGGGAAGAAGGCTGAGGCAGGAGGATGGTGAATTCAAAGCCAGCCTCAGCAAAAGTGAGGCTTTAAGCAACTCATTGAGATCCTGTCTCTAAATAAAATAAAAATAGGGTTGGGGATCTGGCTGAGTGCCCCTGAGTTCAATCCTTGGTACCAAAATTTAAAAAAAAAATAATGTCAATATTAAAAAGAGATCAATATGTGGTTTCTTAGTGGGTACTGACTTGCATCCAACAATGAGTCAAAGATGAATGATTTTTAAAATTTCTTTTCTTTTAGGAGGAGGGTAGTGGGGATGAACCTAGCGGCATTTTTTAACCACAGAGCTACATCCCCAGCCCTTTTTATTTTTCATTTTGAGACAGGGTCTCAATAAGTTGACCAGAGTGGCCTCAAATTTACCATCCTCCTGCCTCAACCTCCCAAGTTCCTGGGATTACAGGTGTGTGCCATGATGCTCGGCTTAACATTTTTCTTTTATTTTTTACTTTGAAATTATACATATATACAAATTTTCTTTAAAAAATAGGCCACAAAATTATTGTTTTCCCTTCATCCACATTTCCCAAATGTTAGCATTTTACAAAACCACAGAAAATGATAGCAACAAGGAAATTAATATCAATACTATACTATTTTCTAATCTAAACCTTATTCAAATTTCAACCACTGTCCCTTTTGATTTCCTTTTCCTGATCCAGTCTCCAACAAAAAGAATTGCATGTTGCATTTAGTTATAATTTCTCTGTAGTCTCCTTTGTTCTAGAATTCGTCAGTCTTTTTGTCTTTTTTTTAAGACTTAGAGACTTTTGAATAGGCAAGTTATTTTATAGACTGTTCCTCAGTTTCAGTTTACTTAATCTTTTAAAGATTAAATGAGGCTATTTGTGGCAATAATAGCATAGATAAGATATAGTCTGCTCATTGCATCATGTCAGGACACACTAACAGAACTCTTTAAAATATGAAGGTGAATTTTCCCTTTACTATTGTGTGATCATAGTCCTACACCCATTAGATTTTTTTTTTCACTTTTAAGGAAGCTCTCTATGGTGTTAACACTTCTCTCTGTTGCTTTTATGAATCAAAGACTCATAACACCCTTGGAGGAGAATGACTGTGGAAGATAGTCACTCCACTTACAAATTAATCCCACCTAGATAAACTAGAGGAGCCAGCTCTGATGTTAGAAGACTCTTTACATGACCACTTCATTTAAAAATTCAGCCTGAACAAGCAACTAGAGAGGCTACTTCCTACATCTTGCCTTCAATACATATATAACAATGACAAGTCAGTGAGTCAATTGTTTTTTGAGTAATACTTGAAAATTTATTGAGCATTAGATTTGTTTTAAGTGTAAAATGATGGTTTTTCAAAAGTTCAATAATATGCCTAATCAATGAACTCTGCCATCTTCAAAAAATGAGTGTTCTTGTTCTTTAGGGATTTACTCTTGGAAGTCTTACATTTTAGGGTATTCAGTTCTTTGTGTGTATAAGGACTGATTCATTGGATTTGTTTCCATCCTGAAAAAAGCATATGTGTAATATTATTTGTTGGCTCCATAAGGATTAATTTAGTTTAGCCACTCAGTGCTAAATAAACTCAACGGTACATCACAAACAATTTGTATATTGTTGGGGTAAAGAGGTTTTTTTAAATTATTCTTTTAAAAGTGCTGTAGCTATTCATTCAAAAGATTTGATAAAATATAAAATGCTCTAGGTAACTTAAGATTTTTAAGGATTTAAAAGAAAAATATGTATTTTTCTTACAAAGATTCATAGAAAAATAATATGATGAACTAATACTATTTGAGAAGATTTTTTAAAAATATGGTCTTGAAAGATAATATGCTTTGTCTATTAGAAAAAGTAATCAAAATGATAAAATCTACTCCATGTATTTTTATACCAGAGCTGCCTTATTATTACTCAATCTCAATTTATCACAAATTAAGAAAAAAGATGGACACATTGTCACCAAAGCATTATGTGCAGTTGTGACAGCATGGATTTATCTATCTGATTATAGAATATTCCTGTACTTAAGTGCTTATACTCATGTGTGTTTAGGATGATGGGCTAGGGGTCAAACACTTTCATAATCCTGCCTTTAAAAAATGATAAAGCCTCTTCTAAAATACAAATGTTACCAACTTTAAAGTCAATGTAAAAGCAATTTTTTTATTTTACCAAAACACAGATAGAAAATAATGATTTCATTCAACTGAATTTTCCAGGAGGAATATTAAAATTCTGGCCATATGTTCATGGCATGGGATTATCAGATAAGAAGAAAATAGTAGGGAGTTCTGATCCATCACATTCATCAACATTCATTATATGTTTCTATGACTACAAAGAATCAGAATTTCCAGGCCTACATTTTATTACATATTTAATTACTGTTATAAACCAAATTATTCAAATTTTGGTTATATTGAATTCAAACATGATCCTACAGATGTAGCATAAGGAACATAGTTATAAATTTACACAGCTACCAGTTGCTAGTAGTAACAGTTATTACATTACACACATTTCTCTTGTAATATGTTAAACATTCCATCTTTGGTTTCTATTTGCCACACAATTTTAAATTTGCATACTAAATTCATCATGGCACTTTAAATTTATAAGTGATTTAAATTCTTTGAAATTCAGTAGCTTGTCTGCTAAACTAGATGTAGTAATTCTTAGAAGTTGATTGAGAGAATTAAATGAGGTAATGTATGTGAAAGCACCTCTCATTTTCCTTCATACATAAATGTTTCTTTTCGTCCTTTTCCAGTTGGACTATGACAGGAATATTTTATCGTCATTGTCTTTTGCTTATAATTCCACTGGGTGCAAATTCACAATTCACTCTAATTGTCTAGAATATCTATGGCCTTTATGCTATTTTTTTCTATTTATTAGAGAGTTCTATGAACTATTATTCACAAATCATTATTTCTGACGCCATTCTCTGAGGTGTGAGCATCTGCTAGCTGCTAACAGAGGGTGCAGCTGTTATTCAGAGACTGTGGTGTTGCCAAGCAACTGCTGCAAACCAAATCCCCGGGCAGGTTGCTTGCCCAGGCGCACCTGCCTGCCGACCCAGCTATTTATTTAATTAAAAATCTGTTCCTTCACAACAGCTTGGCTGAAAAAGCAACAGCAGCAATCGATTACAACTATATTAAATGACCTACCCATATTGTTTCATTGACTATTCATTGCAAACCAAAGATGTCTCTGACCACCCTGACTCTTAATGAATTTGCAAAAAGTGTGCAAGAGCAAAGTATAGATAGATTCTATTTGCATGTCAGAGAAAATAAAAACAATGTCATTAATATCCCTTCTTGTAATAAAATGGGTCAAAAATAAAACGATTCATCAACCAGAGAGCTTCTACCAAGAGAACACTGCATTTTAATGTGCAACAAGAGGGGAAAAGGAATTTAAAATATGGATATATTATTAATTGGGAATTTGGAAAGTAAATAGTTTCATAATCTACATTGCTTTTTTTTTTTTCCTTTCAGTTAAGAAAAAAAATTTACCACTTCAGGGGCATTAGAATTTACCCTTAGGTGACACTATTTTCTATTCCCATTCTGCTCTTCCCATTTTAAAACCTGACAGAGGCTCTTTTGCGTCAACCAGCTGATCTTAGAAATAAAACTTGTTCGAATTAATACCCATCATTGAAGTTTCTTTTAAGAACCAGGGGGAGTCTTGACAATGCTTACGTACATGTCAACAGTTCCCTGTCCTTTGAAGTGCCTTCCAACTCCTTTTCCCCTCTTAGGAGCAACTCAATCTAATCAGGGTTTCAAGAGAAAAAAATGTAAGGTCTTAGCTGTAATTAATTGCATGACAGATTTATTTTTAATATATTTGAGGTGAAGACTTTACACTGGGCTCCATAAGTGAAGTATTCCTTCCTAGTTTTTATGGCAACTATTGAAATCAAACAAAGCCTTTATTAAGAAGTCAGTGTTTGCTATATCATCCTGACCAGCATAAATTACTATTCAAAAGCTAAAATTAATTATCTTTGAGCAATATATAAATTACCTATGCAAAGGAAGTTTGTTTTTAGAAAAGGTACTAAATAAAGTATAAACAGTGACTATTCAATATGAATGGGAGTTCATATTTAAATAATATATAACAATGAGTTTTTATGCTATATGTGCATGTCTGTGGTCTAATTTCAAATGATCTTAAAGGTTTTAAAGTTGAAATTGGAATTCAGTTTTTAAAAAATCTGCCAACACATGAATGTTCTTCCTGGTTTAGTGTACCTTACATCTTTACCCAGGTACACAACTCATAGACTTCTATTTTGGTTCCTTGCTCACACTGTTTTTATGTTTACATTTTCCTTGTCACTGAGATTGATGTTATTTCTACTGATTATAGACGATGCTTAATCATAGTAGGAATCTCATAAAGCATTGACATTTCACAATATCTACTTCTAATACAAATTTCCTACAGGTATCTACTATGAACTTACCAGGTTCAGTCTTTATTTTATTTCTACAAACGCTTGCAACAATAGACTGTTTTTTTCTATGAACCAACCAGGCATACAGTTATGTTATGCCTACTTACAGGGTTTCTTGCTTTTATTTTTCTCTTCATTCCTTTTCCTTCTGTAATTAAATAACACATATCTGAATCTTCTATTGGATATTATTTGGTGATATTATTGGATATTACTTGAATATACCAGTGATAGGACTATAGCATATATATATAAAATATTATACAAATTCTTGAATTTAAATATTTTTCTGCTTCAGTACACTCATTCAAAAACTCATTCTTCAAAGCCTGAGTAAATATCAACATCAGGTCTCTGTAGTGCTGTGATTTCCCCTCTCAATCTACTGTATAGCATTTATGTCTGTATATATTGATACCTTGAACTGGTGATTGAAAATTATACAGTACATCCATCCATGCCACCACTTATAGGCTAGGGATTTTGCTGAAAATAGCAAGGTAGTTGTCCTTGTAATATTTAATATTGCCTTGAAATATTAAACATAGTAAAGCTATAATAGGAATTTTTACTGATTTGAGGAGGAGGAGAATAGAATATATTGACAGAGGAATTGTCAAAGAAAACATAAGGAAGTGATACATTTGTGTATGGAAATATTGCTGTGCTAATTATATGTTCCTCCAAAAATCTGCATTTTTTCTGAACAAATCAGCTTGGGTGATCTAGACGCACTTCAAGCTTTTAAATTTCCCAATCTAAACTATAACTCTCGCTCCAAACCTGCTCTTCTGCACTCAGTCTTAATTTCACCACCATACATTGGGATACTTATCCCAGAAAAGATAGAATTCATCCTTATTACTTTTTCTTATCCCACAGATTATACTTATAAAAGTATTTTACTACCACTAATTACTATATGCTACTCATTTATTATTAATAATAATTATCTCCTGGCAGTTCCCATTTTCAGTTTTTCCTGTCTCCACTGACTCCTTACTGATGTTATATCTTTCTAAAATACACATCTGTCAAGCTACTTGTCTGTTTAAACCTGCAATGAATTCTTATTGCCTACATATGGAGTCTAAAGTCCATAGAGTACATGAACTTCCAGGAACAATTCTTCATTTAAAGGTCCAGTTCAAAATTACCCTCCTCTTGATGTTTTATACAGTTCCTTCAGATATAATTTAATACCTCACATCCTTTGTGTATCCATTCTACCTCATCCATACACCTGTCATAGCAAGAGTAAGGATAATCATTTATTGTGATTTATTAGTTGAATACGTGCTTAGTAAACATTTGTTAACCAACTACAATGTGTTCACCCATCCAAGACTAACTGTGACAGCTTTGTCCCTTTCTCTTTGTCCCTTCTCTTCAGTCATCTTGCTTCACATTGCATCTCTTCTACTAAAGTAACTCAGCATGAAACCCTGTGATAAATGATGAAATAAGTAGATTTTGGTATATAGGATGTAAGTAGGAAATGGTATTCACTGATGAGAATCAGTTGATTACTTGCTGAGTATAATATTTCCAAGACCTATAAAATTACCAGAATATCATAAACCTATTTCAAAACTAAAAACATTAAGAGCACCAATATAAACCTTCTGAATTAAAGTTAAATCTTCCTAGTGCTTCTAACCATCAATCAGGTTTGGCATAGAGAGACCTGATAGCAAAAGGATTCATATTTTGTAAAGGTGGGGGGATTTGCTTTCTTGTCTCCTAGTCCCACCTCCCTGATCTGGAGCCTTGCATAAGTCCTTGGCTAGATATGGGTACCCTTTTTACATAATTAATCAAATATAACAGGAGATTAATCTTCCCACTGTGAAAGGTATAATTTTGTCTTTGGTATATCATCCAAAGTCCTAATAATTGTGTGAGTTTCTGTTCTTCCAGACTGCATCTTCAGTAACCAAAACTCCAGGGACACCACTTCTGTGTCATTCTTCCTGAGAAACAGGACTAAGTAGTGATTTATTGCCAGCCTAAGCTGAAGGCAGGGTGTTAGGAGATTTCTGGGGTGAGGAATTGGAGAGAAGGCAAAAGAGAGAAAGCAGCATTGCATGGAGCCATCTGCCCTTTGCAGGCCCTCTTCCCAGCAGAGACAACTAAGATATCTTAGAAACACTACTCCCAAATCTTTACCATACTGTGGATCCAATAAATGTTGAATTTCATTTTTTTTGCACCTAAAGCTTAAAAGAAAAAAAAGGGAAAAGGAAAAAATGAAAAGCTGATTTTTGCATCCTTCCATGTTTTATTATATGTTTGTTTAGCTAACAGTAAAATGTTTATTATTGAGTGTACAACATACAACTGTTCCTTACACAATAGCCTATAGTGTCAGAGAGATAAATAATGATGAGGTATGCTTGTGAGTATGTCTCATGGTCCTTTTCTTTTAGCTCTTTCATAAAGACATCAGAGTGTTAAATAATGGGGTTGTTCATGGAAAGTGAATAGGGGATGATGTAGATGCCACTGAGTAAGTATAAGAGTATGGGTTTGTAATCATATGGAGATTGAACTTCTTGCTTTTGCTGCCTTTGGGGACCCTACAACCTTGATCTTCTAAGCTTCCATTTTTTTGGTACTAAAGTAAAGATTATAGTATCTCGGTCATAGAGTTGTAGTGAAGTTTTATATTTGCTAAGTGCTTAGCCCAGTATCTAGCAGTGCTTAATTGGTAAATGATAACAATAGTATAATAATAAATGATAACAATAGTAGTACAGTATAATTGAACCACAGAATATGTAGAAATGAATGATGGTATATGAGTCTGAATTTACACATGGCTATATCAAAAGTGAACTTATGCCATGCTAAATAAAACTGTTGGATTCCAAATCATTCTAAAATATCTTTAATTCTTTTATGTCTTACAATGGATGAGAATTGATTTTATTTCCCCTGATATGTAAAAGAATAAATACCTCAAAGACAACAAGCCTCAAACAGAAACCCAAAAAGGATGCCTTCTTTTATGGTGGTGTAAAGTATATTTATACAAATGAATTTGTAACAAGAATCTGTATTGTAAAGAGACCTCAGGGTAAGTAAACAAGAATACAGTAATATAAAAAGCCCTCCCTTTGCCATGTGTTATTGTGGGTCTAACATAAAATCAATTTAAGAAAAGAACGCCTAACAGTTTTACAGCCTTCATGTGATATGCTATTGATGGTACTTTTAAAATTCAACATCACACATGACCTAGAGTTGTACTTACTTAGATGTCATTACTACTATACAACCAGACAGGAAGAACATTAGTCTCAGTTGTTTGAATATGTGATCCTCTCCCCTAGTAACACCTAGTCCACTTTAAAATTTCAAACACTACAACTTTTGTTACATTGATTTGAAAGCTTCCCTATCTGTCTTCTTCTTGCTTTTATTTGTATTTAATCTATTCCTACCCCCACCTCAAGATACATGAATATTATTAAAGAAAAAAATTTAGCAAAATAAATCTATTTTTCTGAAATATGTAGGATAATTACCACCTGTTCAGAGATTCTGGAAATGTATTACTATGGGAAATGAATTTTATTTCCAATTTGGCCATGAAGTGACATCAAGCAACCATTTTGCTCACATGGGTTTCAGTTTCTACACTTAGAAAACCAATCAGTTATGTAATTGTACTCTTAGATCCATCCCAGAGCTAAAACTTTTTGTCTACCATGATTGTATTCCTAACAAGTAGAAATATTCTAGTGAAAAGTGGGATATATGTTCTGGTGAAACACAGGGCGTAACAATACCATTGAAAAATCAACCAAAGTATCCACATTCTTTGAAAAGGGTATATCAGTAATAAAGTTGTAAAGGTCACTTACTTTAGAATTACTGGAATTAATACATTAGACACACATTTCTTTGTGAATACCTCATGATAGATTTATGATTGTTCTGAATGACACTAACAAACGCTTGCTTATTAGAAGGTTCTAAATCTTAACTCTTCAAAACAAACAGCTCAAATGGCTTAGAGCAATTCTAGACTGAACATTAAAGGATTTTTAGTCACTCATGTTTCCCATCCTTAGTAGCCATATCCTGATTTTTCTCTGGGAAACACTTTGATCCCCCTACACTCAGTCCAAATGTCTCTTCAAAGGGGTTAACTCTACTCCTTTGTCCTAATACTGTCATATTCCAGTGGTCATTGGGATTACTTAGGGTGGTTAAATCAGAGAAAAACCTTGGGCTTAATGGAACAATGGAGGAAATATCATGTCTCATCAATAGGACTGGGGAATTGAATAATAGGGAGCAGAAGCTGCCCAGGGTCCTATCCTCCATCTGAGAGCAAAGCTCACTCAGAGGAAACTGACTTGAAGACAAATCCCAACACTTTCCATGTTGGTGATCTCATCAACCCTAACTAAAGCTTTACCTGTGAACATTTCAGTCATGTAAGCCATGTAAGCTGGCCAGTAGTTTCCTTTTCTTCTGAAGTCAGTTTGATTTGAGGTTTATGTCAACTTCAAGATAAAAAAATTGTAGTTATTACAAACTCAAAATGTATGTCAATTACTAGATATTTACACTTTAAGGTAGAAGAGCTACCATTGTGATAAATTGGGAAAGCTCTTCAAATATATGGTTTATTTTGAATTTAATACTAATATGTGCATTCATTAAAATGTATTCAAAGGAAATAATATCCTTCCTTCTACATTCTGAGAAAGTAATCTACCACCAAAAGAAACTACTTCTTTGCAAAGCAATTACATAATAAAGGAACTCAGAATCATTGATTAATCAATCATGTCAAAAATTCCTTAATTTTTTAAAGAATAATGGAAATAGACAATAAGTTTATTTATTTATTCATTTACTCCTGAAAGGACCAGACTAAAGCCATTTTGTGACTCCAGGCATCTTGTCCAGAGCCCTAGGTCCCCCACCCAGTTACTGGAAGTTGCAACACAATGGCACCCCTCCCTGGTGCCAAAAAGTGGTTCTGCAACTTGAGTCAGCTAATCAGAAGGCCAGGCAATGAGCTCATTGTAGCCAGACCTATCAATAACCTAAAGGTCAACTGGGCCCATTGTAGCCAGACCTATGAGTCTAAAGGTCCACTGACCACCCAGTGACTTCACCCATCCCCATCCAATCCTACTGCTGTTCCCCCTGCGCGCGTTTTCCCTTACCCAATCATGTAACGCCAAGGCATGTACTCCCCTGCTTGCGATTATAATCCATAAAAATCCCTGCTCCCCTAGACTCGGGGCCGTGCTTCCTAACCCGCTGCCTCGGTGTGGGTTGGCGGACCCTACTCCAGTTTGCATTAAAGACCCTTTTGTGATTACATCGGAATCAGACTCCTGGTGGTCTCTGGTGGTCTCGAGTCTGGGCATTACACTCCTTTTACATTTTCAGATATATGCAAAGACTTTTATGTTGAGATCAACTCAATACAAGATGCTATTGTTTAGACCAGCACTGTTTAAAATAGAGGCACATGTGGCTATTTACATTTAGATTGATTAAAATTAAATTAAATTAAATTAAGTATTTACTTTCTCAGTCTCACTAACCACATTTCAAAGGCTTAGTAGCTACATATGGCTAGTATTTACCATATAGGCCGTGCATATTTAGAACATTTTTATTGTATAGCATCGGCTTAGACAACAGAGCTCAATGAAGATGAAACAAAAAAATCCTCTTGTCCCGAAAAAAGTATATGCAGTGGGATATACGGGAATGAATTTGTAATTAAAATAATGATAAAGAAAATTGAAGTTTGAACAGCAGGAGCCCATAACCCAAATTATCAAAAATGACTTTCCTGAGGAAGTAACATCTAAGTTAAAGACAAAAAGAACTGTCTAGAAGAATTTATTTTAAAGTATTAGATATAGTATTATATATTAAAGAAGTAGAGAGTAAAGTGGACTAAAAGGTATAAGATAAAATGTATGAATTGATTGATTTTGTTTTTGTAATAGTGTACTTAAAAATAACAAAAGAATATATGTGGCATAAATGTACATCATAAAGCATAAAAGAAAGCAAATACTCATGAAACAGAAAACTACACTTAAAGGAACTTGAACATTACTAAGGATCCCTGTTTATTTTTTTTTGTTGTTTTTTTTCTAATTTGTTATCTTATTGTACTAAATAATGTACTGTACTCCACATACATTTTATACATCTATATAATGTGTAATGATAAAATCAGGGCAGTCAACATTTCCTTCAAAATAAACACTTAAATTTTTTTTTTAATTAACACAACGATTACATGTGAGCTACTAAAATCAGGGTAAAAAAACAGTTTTGTCACATTATCAGTGCTTTATGTTTGGAAACTGTTTTAGTCAGCTTTTGCTATGCAAAAGGACTCAACAAGAACAACTTAGAGATGGAAAAGTTTATTTTGACTCATGGTTTTAGAGGTTCAGTCTTTGGTCTGCCCACTTCATAGCCCTGAGTGCCAGGGAAGGTAGAATATCATGGAAGGGCATAGTGGCCACAGGAGAAACAGCTCAGGACATGGCAATCAGGAAGGAGAGAAAGCTCTGCTCACCAGGAAAATATAGACCTCACAAAGACACATCCCCAGTGACCTACTTTATCCAGCCACACTCTACCCGCTACAGTTCCTGCCCAGTTGAGCCATATGAGTGAATAAATCCACTGATTAGGTTACAACTCTCTTAGTCTAATCATTTCACCTCTGAACATTCTTGCATTGTCTCACACATGAGCTTTTGGGAGACACTTGATATCTAAACCATAACAGAGCCTTCAGCTTCTCTTTTCTAGTTATTCATAAAATATATAATAGGTCATTGTGAATTGTAGTAACTCCACTGTTCTGTGGAACACTAGTATTTATTACTTCTTACTATGTTTTGGTACCCATTATCCAATCTCCTCTAGTCCTCCCTACCCTCCCATCCTTCCCAGCCTCTAGTAACAAGTCTACATTCAGATGGACTTTTGAAAACATATGAATATGAGAGAAAATATGAGGTATTTGTCTTTCTGTAAAGGACCCCCAAATTCTAAGCCCCAGCTTCCCTACAAAAAATATAACTCTTCAGAATTTTTTTAAAAGTTCCTTTGCTCTGCATTATATTCTTAACGAGTGTATTTCTAAAATTCTCATGATTTTTGTATAGTTCATCTGTTATTTTTTAAAAACATACAAAGATTCATTTACATTGGTGTGTTGTTATAGTTCATTTATTTTCACTAACTTCAGTTTCCTAGTATGAAAATACTCAACTATGAACCTCTTTTCCATTCAATAGACAATTCTACTGTTTTCAATGCTTCTATGAACATTTTTATACCTGTGCTGATGTTTGTCTACGATGCATAATGAGGAGGGAAATTCATAGAATATGAATGTATTTAATTTAGAAAATAATGCCAATGAAATCGCAAAGTTGCTTTACCATTTTACTACTCTGTCAGGAGTATGTGAAATGAGCTTTTTCTTCTCATTTCTTTTCAGTCTAGGGGGTTATAAATAGTGTGTCATTGTTCAGTTCTGAAGGTTGCCCATTCATTTTGGCAGCTCTTGTTTTCTATTCTCAGAAATGCCTGTTGCCTTCTGCCATTTTCTATTGGGTTCTTTTTCTTTTCTATATGGATCTTTAGTTCTTTATTTATTCTGCATAGTAATTTTATTAGTTTATGTATAGAAAATATATTTCAGATTATAACTTCTAATTTCATTCTTTTTTATGTATGTCAATTTTATTGCATAATTTGCAAACAGTAATTTTCAACCACTTTTATGGTGTTTTTGATACTCTCTACACCCCTGTTGTCACCATTGCAATCAAGATACAGAATACTTCATCCTATCCAAAATTTTCCTTGTTTTAGATTCAAAACCGCAAAGCATCAAAACATCTGGAACCAGGTAGCTGATGTTGTGCTTTCTGCCTTATAGATGGGTTTTGTCTTTTCCAGAACTGAATCATACAGTCTATAATTGTTTGTACCCGGCATTTTCAATTAACATAATGGTATTCAAATATATCTATATTGTGGTGTGTAACCATACTATATGCCATTTTATTACTAAGTAATATTTCATTGTGTGGACATATCATAGTTTATCCCTACTTCGTGGTGGATACTTGTATTCTTTCCAGAATTGCTTTTGTGAAAAAGGTGTTATGAATAGTCATGCACATATTTTATGGTCATAAGTTTTCATTTCTTTTGAGTAAATATACACTAATGCAATTGCTGAGTGCTATGCTAATTGTGTGTTTTACTATGTAAGAAATTCCAAACTATTTTCCAAATTGGTCATATAATTTTGCATTTCCAGCATGTTGTATGAAACCCACCAACACTGTATGAGATTTCCATTTTCTACATATCCTTGCTATCTCTTGGTATTTTCAGTCTTTTTAATTTTATCCATTTTTGTGGGTATATTCTAGTATTCTAGTATGTCTTTAGAGCTATAATTTGTTTTCTCGGGTAACTATGGTTGTTGAACAGTTTCTCAAGTGTTTGTTCAGCCATCTGTATATCTTCTTCTGTGAAATGTCTTCTCATTTTTTGTCCAAGTATTTTTGGATTGTTTGCCTTCTTTCCTTAATACTGAAACATAACATTATTTGGAATATGTGTCTCATAAACATTTTCTAAATCTGTGACTTATACTTTAATTTTCTAAAATGTTTATTTTATTTTATTTTTTTGGACTGGAGATGGAGTCAAGGGGTACTTTATTGCCAAGCTACATCCCCAGCTCTTTCTTTTTTATTTTGAGACAGGGTCTTGTTACATCACCCAGGCTGGCCTCAAACTTGCAATCCTCCTGCCTCAACTGCCTGCGTCACTAGAATTACAGCGTGTGTGCCAGGGCTCCTAGCCTTAACAATGTTTCTAAAAAGCAGAATTTAGCCGATACAGTGGTGCTCACCTGTAGTCCCCCCATTTAGGAGACTGAGAGGCAGGAAGATCACTTGAGCCCAAGAATTGGAGAGCCTGTCTTGAATAATAATGACACTATCTCAAAAACTAAATAAATAAATAAAAATAAAAAGGAAAAGGTTTAATTTTAATAAATCCAAACTAAAATATTTTTCTTTTATGTTGTCTATGTTTTTATGTCCTATCCAAGAAATAGTACTAGAAGCTTGTGTTGTGTTTAATTTATTATGCTCCTTGGTAACTTAAGAATATTTTTCTCTGGGCTGGAGTTGTGGCTCAGTGGTAGAGTGCTTGTCTCACATGCATGGGGCACTGGTTCCATCCTCAGCATCACATAAATAAATAAAATAAAGGTATTGTGTCATCTATAACAAAAATTTTTTAAAGAGAATATTTTTCTCATAATTTTTTTCTATAATTTGAAATCTTCTGAGTGTCCATATACTATTGAGTAAATAAAGATCTTTTTCCTAATTTAAATAAATAGTTCTAAAATTTTATAGTACTTTGGCAAATAAAATTTTACCCACTGAATCATAAATAGAAATTTCTGATATACTCATGCAAATAGATAAGTTGGTAGAATCCTTATACACATATATGAAGCAAAATAATTTTATTTCACACTCTGACAGGCTTATAAAATTTGAGTATCAATCCTTATATTAAAATGTAAAAAACAAGGACTATGATTGTAGCTAAGTGGTAAAGCACTTTCCTAGTGTGCTTCTGGCCTGAATTTGATCGCAGAACAAAAACAAACAAACAAACAAACAAATATGATTTCTCTACATTAATATATTCAGTTTTACATTCTGTAAAACTCTCATACATCAGTTTTACATTTTAGAATCTTCAGGATCCCTCTACTTCCAGAATTGTATCATTTTATAGGTCAGATGTTGTGCATGCCCTATGTAATCATGATTGTTTTTACATAATGACATAACAATATCTGCATTTATTTTATTTATAGAAATTAACAATATCCTATTCAGTGTAATTTATTATTTAGTGATAATATTTTTTCTGATTTTGAAATCAATACTCCAAAATATTAAATTCAATTTAATAAAAATTCTATAGAAAAAGCAAAGAGTTCAAAATCAAATGCTTTGTTAACTTATCCCTAAATACAACAGAACTGACATTACCATAAAGCATAAGTAATATTTACCTTGACTTTTACCAAGTTTTCTTGGTAAAAGAAAAGAATGAATGGGGCTGGGGCTGTAGCTCAGGGGTAGAGCGCTAGCCTAGCATGCGTGAGGCACTGGGTTCGATCCTCAGCACCACATATAAATAATAAATGAATAAAATAAAGATCCATCAACAACTAAAAAAATTAAAAAAGAAAAAAAAGAATTAAAAAAAAAAGAAAAGAATGAGTATATCAGAAATTTCTATTTATGATTCAGTGAGTAAAATATCATTCACCAAATAACAGATAGTATAGTTCACTAAATGAGACTTTTCTTCAATATCAACCTATTATCATTTATAATGTTGTCTTGAAAGGAATAGATATCTTTTCTACTATCATAACCTTAGACTATCTCCATTCAAAATATTTTAATGGTTCACTCTTATGAATGTATTGTTATCAAGAGATTTTTCTTAAAGCCTGTAAAGTAATGCATCCTTTGATTATTAAGGTAACATGTTCTTTATTGCTATGAAGCGAAGACCAAAGTGGTCATCCAACAGACTTAACAAGATGATAAATCAATACCAAAATTCTAATTGTCATTGTGTTGGAATTTTCTTCATGGTAATACTGTTTCTTTAGAGTATCTTTACAAAAAGAAATCTCAAGATACTTTTATTAAAATTTTTTGTTCAATAAGAATTTTTAATGAATTAAAGACTTAATTTGGCTTGAAAATGTTTTACTTACAAATGAGCATTGAGAATCAGGATACTCTAAAATATAGGATAGAATCATTAGAGTGTAGCTAATTATTATAATATAAATGTCTTGTCCAACAAGACCTACCTAGCCCTGTATTCATTATTCTAATTTATTTCTAATTAATTCCTTGGGGCTCAAGAATTAAAAAAAAATACTGCCATTTCAACTGCATAAACAGCCCTTGGATAGGATGGTCAGAAATTCTATTTCCAGACTCTATTCACCATTCTAATTAGCTGGCTTTTGAAGAAAGAAGATCTAAAAGTCTTTTCTGCCCAGAGCAAAATAAAATAAAAAGAATATGTTTTTTTTTAAAACTGTTCCTCCTAAATAGTTAACTATCTGACTAAAACTCTAAAGTAAATAGGCATTAGGGATTAGTAAGAGTATTTATAGCAAAAGGCAAAATTATACAGGAGAGCAGCAGGACAATCTTGGAACTATGATCACACTACATTCCATAAATATCAATTTAGAGACCTTTCCATGATAATTATGGCATTACAACAGAAGGGACATTTGGTGAATCCATTCATTTTGAAGTATATTCTAAGTAACTGAGAGTGCTGAGGTTTGTTTGTATAAATACCAAGAGCACCTATCTTTTAGCAGAACAGAGAAAGTTTTCAAAAAAGGAAGATTCTAAGATTGTCAAATATTTCTAGGTACTAAACCATGAAATTAGTAGTGCTCATTTGATTTACTGTTGTAGAAATCGCCAATTTCCCTGGTAACTGCAATTTCAATGAAATTGTTGGTTGGAAGAAACCAGATTGCAATGGGTTGAGAAGTGAGTGGGAGGGGCTGGGGTTATGGTGCAGTTGGTAGCATGCTCGTCTAGCATGCAAGAGGCACTGGGTTCGATTCTCAGCACCACACAAAAATAAAATAAAGATATTCTGTCCACCTACAACTAAAAAATAAATATTTAAAAAAAAAAAAGAAGTGAGTGGGAGGTTAAGAATGCATTCACTGCAAGTGTAGCGAATGCCTTCAAATTCTGTTATAAATCAGATCGAAATAGATAGCTGGATAAGGTTGATGAATTTCATCATTTTTTAAGTGGGATTATGTTCAAATGCTAATAGAATGTGTTAGTCTGTTTTCTTTTGCTTTATCTTTGCAAAATACCTGAGACACTGTATTTATATAGAATAGAGGTTTATTTTGGCTCAGAGTTCTGGAGACTGGGAATTCCAAGCACATGGTACCTGCATCTGGTGAAGGCCTTCTTGCTGCAACATAACGTGGTGAAGGACATCACATGGTAAGACAAGACAGTGATGCCAGGGAGCTTACTTTTATAACAAAGTCACTTCCACAATATCCCATTAATCCATGAACAAATTAATCCATTTATGAGGCTTAATCACCCCTTAAATATCCCACTTCTCACAAGCCCCCCTCTCAAATACCACTAACGTGATCTTGGGATTAACGTGATCTTGGGGCTTAAGTTTTCAACACATGAAATTCAGGGGACACATTCAAACCGTACCAGAATATCAGAAACAAACAAACAAAAAACCAAAAAAACAGATTGACTTAGAAGAGAGAAATCAATGAAGCAAATTCCCTTAGAAGACAGGGATGAGTTTTAGGAAAAACTACAATACTTCCAATTTTAATAAATGTGCTGATATTTATGATTGTGGGTTTAGAAATTCATTGGTAGATGTTAAGGATTTTCCTTCTACTGACTTTTGTTTTGAAGTAATATAGACGTTGTCAGTTGAACATGAAGACAAGGAGTGGATTGGTACTGTCAGAAGTTCAAAACAAAAAGTTTAAAAAATAAAAAACTGGGGGAAGAAATGCTGGCTTTATTTTTGTTTTTGTTTTTTAAGGAAGACTCCTGGGTAATGTAACTAACATAGCCAGTATTCACATTTCAGCTCCCTCCTCCTCACACACAAGCGTATCTACTTAAGACTCTGGGTATAACTACCAGCCCATAGGAAATATGGGGGATGGATGGATATGTTGAATGAGTTGAAGAAGATGTAATCAGTCAAATTTCATTGGATGCATGATTAAGTTGCTGCAAAAAATAAATTGTATTTTGTTTTGTGACAGCATTACTCAAACTGGCCTTGGATTTTTCTTATGATTTAGATATTAGGTGTCCTCTGAAAGCTCATGTGTCAGATAATGTAAGAAAGTTTAGAGGTAAAATAATTGGGTTATGAGAGCCTTAACCTAACCAGTGCATTAATCCTCTGATAGGGATTAACTGGGTGGCAGATAGGGTGTGCTGGAGGAGATGGGTTACTGAGGGCATGACTTTGGGTTTTATATTTTGTCCATGATGAGGACAGCTAGCATGCATGTTCTTTCTCTCTTTCTCTCTCTTCCACCTGCTTTTTGCTCCCTAGTTATCAAGTTTTGAGTTGCTTTTCTCCTCCATATCCTTCTGCCATGATGCTCTGCTTCATCTCTGGTCCAGAGCAATGGAATTAGCTATCTATAGACTTAAACCTCTGAAACTGAGCCCCAGATAAACTTTTCCTCCTCTATGTTGTTCTTGTCAGGTCTTTTGGTCACAGACGAAAAAACAGAAAACAAACTCCCCAAATTACTCTCCTGCCTCAGCCTACTAAGTAGATGAGACTATAGGCATATACCACTGCACACTGCTCAATAAATGACATTTTACAAGGGTCAGATAATACTGTATTTTTAAGAAATTAGGAAAAATTGAGCATCAGAGTGTACTGTATTCTTAATACACTTAGGAAAATTGAACATTAATTGGATAATAGGGTCATTCAGGATTACTATTAATTCATTAGGTGTGATAACAACTTTGTAGTGTTTTTAAAAATGGCTTTATCTGAGGGATACAGACTGAAGTACTATAAGCAAACAGATATGATACCTAAGATTTGTTCTGAAATGCTCAGAAAAAACTGGAGAAAATTAGATGTAAGAAGAGCAAAATGCTAGTAATAAATATTGATAATGTAGAGATAGTAGTCATGGGCATCTCTTCCAAAGTATGTTATGGAAAGAAAGGAGTAAAGGTGAGTCAATTGGAAGGAATGATGGACATAGGGGCTTATTTATTTTAAATGATACTAAAACATGTTTGAATGGTGACAGAAATAATTCAGTGGGTAGGAAGAAGGTGAGGTAAGGAAGAGAGTAACTGTAGGAACAAGACAGCAATGGAGATCAGAAGGAATGGCATCCAGAACTTAAGCAGGAAAGGTGACATAAGCCTTTGGTAAAGCTGGGGCATTTCATCCAGAGTGCTAGAGAAGGTCGGTGCCTGTGTGTAGATGGAGGTAGGTTCTTGGTGGGAGTAATGCAGAGTTCCTCCATGACCTTTTTTCACTTAGTTAACCAAGTAAAAGGCCAGATACGAAGTAAGTTTAAGGAAGCAGTGAAGGGCTGAAAGAAGTTGAAATCCAGAAAGTACTACTGAGCCTCAAAAATGCAGTCATTTGTATGTAAGCAAAGGTTATCATGTAGTTATAAGAGGTATGAGTACCAAGTTCCATAGATGATTTTTTTATGAAATCTTTTAAATTTATCTTGACTTAATAGAATCCAGCTACTGGATGATTCTCAGAGGTGGACTCTGATAAAGCAATTTGTAAATAATGAAATGAAAGCAACAGGTATTTGGGGCAACTCTGTCGTGGTGTGCTTATGCCCCTCTTTTTGGCCTTTAAACCTGTATCAGCTGCCCAGATGGTGTGATTCCACATGGATTTATATAGAGAACACTACTTCAGTTCCGATGTCTGCTTTGCATGCTTTGAAGATGTGTGCTTTTATAATCACAGCAAAATGAGAGGAACATGATTGAAGGGAATACATGAACGGCACAATGAATCTTCCTTAGCAGATCTGAATCTAGGCTGTGGTCACCATGCGCCACATAGCGCAGATCATGTGAAATAATAATAGACTAACACATCATCCTGGAGAAGTGGGAGTTTAAAGGCCAATTAGACAGAACAATGTTTTTTCCTAATGTGTTGCAATAACACAAGTGGCTGTGCTAAATAAATTCAAGCTCTGTACTGCTGTGAAAATTGAATGATGAATAACCTTCAGTATTATTCTTGCTTAGTTTAAGACACAGTAGACTAATGAATGATGAGATCTCCAGAAAGAATATATGTTTACATGGATGTTACAAAATCCATTTTAATTGCCTTATCCCTGTACGTCATATACCACAGATTATTCTTTTGTCCATTTTCCAATTTAACATGAAACTTCAGACTTGAAAGGAAGTAGGCTTTGAAACAAACTAATCTTGCATGGAATGATTACTAATAAACTTTACATTCCTAAAGTGCTTACAAAAATTTGGACTGAAATAATGCAGATATAAATATTTATTTGTTTTTACCTGTAATGCTTAATCCATAATTATTCTCAAGTAAAAATAATTTTAAGAAGTAAAAAAGGAAGAAAAAGTCAAAATGATAGTGTTTTATTACACCTATATATGTGTATTTGAAGTTTAAAAGGAATAAAGGAATCATTACTTGGGTATTTCTGTTATTTTTACAGATAATTTAACATTAATTCTTTTAGAGGGTTCAATGAAAATATGGGGAAAAGAGGATAAGTATTAATTCTTGGGATCCCTCAACAATTGCCTCCCTCATCCAGATGCATTTAGTTTTCTATTAGCAAGTTTTTTCAGTATAGGAGATAGCTTATAGTTTTAGAAAATTCACACCTAATGTTTCATAAAGTGCTATGTGTCATGTTTTTAATTGAATATGCACATATAATTTAATGTTATTTTTATTATACACTTTTTTTTTTGATACTAGGATTGAACAGAGGTGTGCTTTGCCATTGAACTACATTCCCAGGACCTTTTAGTTTTTATTTTGAGACAAGGTCCCACCAAATTGCTAAGGGTGGCCTTGAATTTGCAACCATCCTGTCTTAGCCTCTTGAGATGCTAGGATTACAGGTGTGAGCTACCATACCCAGATACATCCACTAATTTAAAAAAAATAATAATAATAACACTGTGAGGGGCTAGGATTGTGGCTCAGTGGTAGAATGCTTGTCTCATATGCATGAGGCACTGGGTTCAATCCTCAGCACCACATAAAAAAAATAAAGATATTGTGTCCATATACAACAAAAAATATTTTAAAATAATAATAATAATACTGTGTTTCATTGTGTAAGATTTCATTGGGTCAAGGTTTTTTGTTTTTGTTTTCCAAAAAAAGGTACAACCATTATATGAAGCTTTTTATTTTTTAAAAAATGTGCTGGTATTACTTAAAAATTATTTATTACTAAACTGTCTATGGTGCAAAATTCAGATGGAATACTCATGAATATACATTAAAATTGAATAGTCCAAATTGACACACACCATTTCTTTGTGATAATTTAGTAAGCATTTTTTCAGTCTAGAAAAAAATTCAAAATTTTTTATTAATTTGTGCATTTTAGTTGAAGTAGCACACTTAAGAAAATTCACTATCATAAATTTTAGTAAATTTTAAATTTACTCTAGTAAATTGTGAAGTTTGTACTTAAAAAATTTAATAACCAGAGAAATGAAAAGTTGTCCTCCATCTGTGTACAATGAATCAAAATGCATTCTGCTATCATGTAAAAAAAATTAATCTGTGTCTGAAGATTCTGCGCTACTATCATTGGTTTTGATATCTGAGGTGTGTCATCAATGCCACTTGTATGAGATGTGTTTGCCATTAGTCCTACAGTGCTCTAAACAAACCATGCAAGTTGGCTTTCAGAAATACACTGACAACGCCCATGTGCCAAGAATTCTAGGCTCGCAGTGCACAAGAAGAAAAATGAGCATCCATATGCCACTGGTGAATGCATTGCTACTCTGTTCACCTTTTATGCAGAATGATAAACAGAATTATACCATGTGACAATTGCACCATGAAAGATTATAAACCAATTTTGGGACTGAAAAAACAGGGTGTGATGATTATGTGATGGCAACAATTATAGAGTGAAATGTGGTATGAAAGAGCACTACAAATGAAGGCATATAATGACCTTTGCTAATCTGCATGCTGTGGCTTGAATATGTCCCCCTAAAATCATCTGTTGGGAACTTAATTTTCAATGTAAGTGTTGGGAGTTGTAGTCTAATGAGAGGTAGCAAGGTCATAAGGGTTCTGGCCTCATCATGGATTAATGCCATTATCTCAGGGGTGGGGTAGTTTTTTAATTAAATAACATCAGCCCTTTTTTGTTCATCTGTCTGTCTTTGTCTGTCTGTCTGTCTTTCTCTCTCTCACTGTCCCTCTCTCACCCTTCCATCTTCTGCCATGGGATGACACAACAAGAAGGCACTACAAGATGCAAAGCCCTAGGTCTTAAGACTTCCAAAACCTCCAAAACCGTGAGCCAATACATTTCTGTTCATCATGTGTTATCTAGTCTTAGGTTTTCTGTTATATCAGCACCAAAAGGAACACAGCTCTCCCTCGCAGGAGCCATCTGAAATGAGTAGACAAGCATATAGATCACTAGTCCTATTTTAAAGTTATTACATGGAAAATTGGAGTGTTGTTGACATACCAAATAAACATTAAAAAGTAACTGGAGATAGTAAATGTCATTTGCTTACATTTTTAACAAAGCGATGTAATGATTTTTAACAAATCGATGTAATGATTTTTAACAAATCGATGTAATGTAATAGTTAACAATAATCACTTAGATATTGGACTTACAGCATTGTAAAGGCCCCAAGGCCAATTCAATTTCATTCAGATTATTGCTAGATAGGACTGCTCTCCATTTTATACTGATATAATATATGCTTCTTCCTTTTATAAGTTTAGCTTAAAAACTATACATATCTCAAAAATATATGCATGAAAATTCAAACATTTCCAGATCTTTTATGGCAAGTCTTTCTTATTTAGAAATTCTCATATACACTGAATTCTTGATATGAGCAACCAATCTACATAATCATATGAAAATAGTCAACTGGGATAAACAATTTTATTTGTTAAAGTTTGGATGTTAAAATTAACTACTTAATTTCTTCAATTTTGTTTTTGTTTTATTTTCCTGATGAGTTAATTTTATAGTATTATTTCAAAATATGATGGCTTTTATTACAAGCACAGTAAGAAGAATGACATACAAAAGACAACTGAATAACAGTACGATACATATGGAATAAACACACAAGCAATTTAGAAATTAATACAATTTTAACAATTAATGCAAATTCATATATTTAATTAGCTACTATGAGCAAAATCATATATATAATTGGTACTATGAGCAAAAATTCAGGGGAAAATGCATATTTATATCTGGTCCAATTTGCCATGTTTATTTAGTGCTAATTTAAGTGCTTTGAGTATTTTTCAAGGAAGCTAAAATCAGAATATTTTTCTGACTAATGACATTAGAAATTCTTGTTCTCATTGTTACATGATTTATGATGAAATCATATCTTAAATCATCTTAAACACATTGTAGCTTTACACATAAAATTTACTTTCTAAAATGCTATTCTAAAGACTTTAGCTTCCACCATTATTAAAACATCTAAATGTGTAAAATTTTTATGTGGCATACTAAAAATGGAAACAATGTTAAAGTAAGATTTACATGTTTATTGAATTTTTTGAAAGTGAAGGACAATGTTATAGTACTGTTAGTAGTAGTAATATGATACATTTGTGGAATGTATTAATAGTAGCAGGTTGGTGATCCTAATGACCTTCATATAGTTCTACTTTTAATTTAAATGGATCAAAACCTATAGATATTACATAATATTCATTAAGCTCAAATTATATTATAAAGAAATCTTCTGGGATGGTAGTGATAACATCACCAAATATTAGACATTAATAGGATGTTAGAGCTTATTGTTTCCACTCCGTCAGAGGTGAGTTATTGACATAGACTCAACTCTTCAGAGAAAGTCAGAACAGGAGACCAAGCATGTGACTCTCTTTATTCTTGTCAAATTTCTATTGTCAATATTTAATAAAATAGTTTCTATTTAAATTTTATCATACAAATGTGTAAAAGTCACAAAAACATTAACAAAGCTGTGAAAATCACCTCCATGTGCCAAGACTCCTGAGATAAAGACCCAATGGCTTATTTTATTTTCAATCTTTATACCATATAAGCATACGTTTATTTAGTGAGATTATGTTAGAAGTGAAGTTCAACATAAATATAAAGAAAAGTTCAAAATAGCACTTTATAGATTGTTAACTACAAATTAAAATGATAAGTTTTCAGTTAAAAACTGGTAGATATTAACCATGAGTAGTCACTAAGTTTAATAAAAACGGGAATAATTACACAGACATTAGTGCCCCCTAATTATGTGCCTTGCTGAAGACATATTGCCTATTCATGCCATTGAACCACAGGAAGTTTCATTTTTGCAGGTCAAACATGAAGCAGAGTGAAGAAATACCAGTACATTATATAGTCAACCAAACTGCGGGGAGGAGTGACATTATGCAAAACAACTGTCCTGAACTCTTCAGAAACGTTAATATTATGAAAGCCAAAATTATAATTTGGGAAACTGTTATTAATTAAAGTACACTAAAGTGACATCACAACATTTTGAAATGTGAAATTCTTAATTTGATTCTGAGTTTTTAGAAAACTTAATTGGGAACCTAGAGAAATTTGAAAATGGAATATATATTAAGTAAACATTTTATCAAAATTAAGTTTCTTGAATCCAGTAATGGTATTGTAATGAAAGAGAATGGCCCTGTCTTTAGAACACATTTATCAAAGTACTGAAGGAGACTGTAAAGTGTCATAATGTCTGATAATAAGTCTTATTGTGTATGTATACATGTATATATCACATATATGTGTCTACATCTAGGTATTTACACATGTAATTTTGGGAATGGGAGTGGGGTAGAGATTGCTGTATCAAAACACCAAACATGTGGCATTGACTTTGAGAGGCAGTATTTGGAAGACCCTTGAGAAAGT
Organism: Geosciurus inauris; assembly: GCA_004024805.1. Taxonomy (NCBI): domain Eukaryota; kingdom Metazoa; phylum Chordata; class Mammalia; order Rodentia; family Sciuridae; genus Geosciurus; species Geosciurus inauris. The sequence goes on along the minus strand of PVHX01002583.1, from coordinate 38,758 downwards.
ATTTGGTAAAATTTTGAAAATGTTAATGTAAGAGAGGAGATCCTTGTTGTACAGTACTGTATTGCACCTGCAATGAAAAGGGATCCTACTGAGTTTGCCAATCTGACTGGGAAGATTTCCAGGAGGAATTTAAAAAGCAGAAACTGGCTGCTTCTGTTTGCTTGCTTTAGGCAGAACTGCATGCCCTAAAATATTTATATATAATATGTATATATAAATATATGACATATTAATATGTGATAAACATGGGCTGGGGATATAGCTCAGTTGGTAGAGTAAACACATATTGCACACACGCACACACACACACACACACACACATTGAAGTTCTAACCCTCAGTTACTAGTGAAATTGACCTCATTTGAAAATACTGTCGGCAAATGTAATCAAGATGCATGAAGTCATTAGGATGGGCCCTAATCCAATACGACTGGTGTCTTTAGAAGAAGAAAAGAGACACACATGCACAGAGGGAATGGTGTGTGTAGAAGCAAAGACTGGAATGGCATGTCTACTAGCCAAGAGAAACTAAGATGTGGAACAGATCATCCACTTGCATCTTCAAACACATGTGTCTCTCTCAATGCTTGATTTTGGACTTCTAACCTCTTGTACTGTGAGAGAAGAAATTTCTGTTGTTCTACGTCCCATTGACAATTTGTTAATGGAAGCCCTTGGAAACTAGTATACTGTCTGTGGAGAGATGAATTTTAAAAATTGATTTGTTATTGAGAATTTATAAATTAATATAAAAGATCTAGGACTTTCCATGTTTAAAAATAAAACTTTAATATGCTCAGCCTTTTCCAGGAAAAAAAATTTACAAAATAAGATGACTTTGAGTCGAAGATCAATCCAGGATACTCCTGTAGGATCTTTTGTTTCTGTAAGACAGAAAGATCTTATTAATTATTTCAGTCAAAAAAATCTTCCTAAAGAACTAAAGAAGATATTTTATAGTCCCTCTCTACTAACCAGTTGGCTTCTAGGAAACATTAGGGCACTGTCCCACAGAACTGTCATTCTGGGCTCAGGGAATAAAATCTGCCTGAAGAGATATTTGGCTGTGGCTTTTAGATAATGGAAAGAAGCCTAATAGGATTCACAGAAAACTGTCACTAAGACAGTATGAGTGAAAAGAGACTTTTGGTTCCTCAACCTGCTCAAAGCAGGTAGAAAGCTGAAGAATCTATTCACTTACTAGTATAAACTATTTCTTACCCAAATGGAAAGATGGCTTAGTCAATAGAAATAAGGGCCTATATGATAGAGCCAAGAACTTCAAAGAATTATTCCTAGGAAATAGGACTAGATCTTAATCAATTGAGGTGAGTGATCAATGGTCTTCAGAAATCTTGTGAGGTTCTATTTCCTATTATCCCCTCCCTTTCAGTGGGAGTAGAATTTGCACACTGAGTCTGTGGATAGCAGATAACTTTTTTTTTTTCAGTTGATAGGTCTTGAGATGGAAAGCAACCATATTTGACAAACAATATCCAAAGGTGTTCATCTGTACATGCACCCAAGGAACCATGTTCAAGTAGCTTCACTTGCATCTGTACCTAAACTAGAAGACAAAATCCTTGATTGATGCCATAATTGTTATGGGACTTTGGATTCTTGTAAGGCAGAAGGGGTGAGTACATTTTTCATGGAGGATAAATATAAATAACTTGTGGGCATAAAATGGATTAGGGAGTTCATTAAAGTACATAAAGGAGAAGGAAGTAAAGGGAGGGGTGATTGGAATAGGAATGACAGTAGAATTAATTGGACATAACTTTCCTACATTCATATATGAATACACAACCACTGTAACGCCACATTATGTACAACCACAAGAATGGGAAGTTATACTCCATGAATATATGTCAAAATTCATTTGACTGTCATGTATAACTGAAAAGAGCAAATAAAAATTTTTTAAAAGGTAGATTATGGAATACTAAGTTTGTGACTCTCTCAATTTAACATTCACGTCAATAGGAAGTGGGACTCATGTATCCTTCCCTTTAACATGGGAAGACTCTGTGACTGCTCTGATCCGCAGAAAATGGAAGATGGAGTGCTGTGCCAGATTCTGAACCCAAGCATTTAGAATTTGGAATCTTCCACTTCCAATGGACACTCACCATGTTATAAGAAGCCTAAACCACATAGAAAGGTATTTTAAAATGTAAGTTTTATTATTATTCAGGTATGATGAGGGCAACAGATCAGGAGATGACCACCTTTGAAAATACAGCTTGTTGGTCACAGTTCCTAAACGGTAGGCATACAGGGCACCACAGGAAAGCACCTGTCAGTCATGAGACAGGAGTGAGGAGAAAGCATGGGCAAGGTAATTTATTGCAGTTTCTATGAGATAGGCAAGAAAAGGTAAGCAGACTGAGGATTGGTTACTTTTTAATAATTCCAGCAGGCTCTGGGGTATAGAGAGAAGCTGTCTCTGCTGTGCCCCTGGTCCTAAGGTGGTTAGGACACAGGGATATTGCCTCCTGGATTGTAAAAGCCAGAATGAGGAGGTGGTTCAGAGTATGGACTTTGAATTAGTTGGTTTGCATGTGAAAGCAAGTTGGTCATGGTATTCACTATCTCTGATATTTGGAGGACCTTGAGAGGGGCAATATCTCCCGAGTCAGAAAAGCCCCTAATGCCAAAGCATCAAGTATAAAGAAAATAGGAAAACAGTATAGGAGGCTGCCCATATCACCATTGGCAGCCATGTCAGTGGACCAGCTCAGGCATTCAATTCACTGAAGCGTCCACATGACTTCTGTCAGGGGCATTATAGAGTGCATATCACACACGACACCCAAGCAAAAACACCCAACAGATCACAGGCATCCCACAGAACCATGAAAGATAATAAAAAATTGCATTTTAAACTAGATTTTGGGGGTGTACATATCCTGGAAGTAGATAACAATCTGTGTGTGACTATGTATATATGTGTATTCATTCACACACAGCAGTGAATAAAGATAAGGCAAATGTGGCAAAATATTGACAATTATTTAATGTATGTAGAGTTTATGAGTTTTCTTTGTGATACTCTTTCATAGTTTCTGTGGAATTCTTTTATATTGAAAGTTTGAGGAGAAGAAAACAGAAGAAAGAAAAAATCTTAAGTATAGCATGGACATGTATTCAAACTATTGTATACAAGCCAAAAGAAAGAGCTAAGGCTTTTTGTTGGGTTGATGATTATATGGGGAGAAAGTAGCCCCATTGTGGGTAAAGCCTGGATAATTAGAGGCCTTCTCCTCTAAACTATGAGAAGAGAGACAAGAAGCTCTGTAAATAAAAGAAATGTGAAAGTATTATCAGGACTAAAAATATTCTCACATTAGGCTACTTCCAGAGATCTGGGAATTATTATTATTTCCTCCCAGCAAAATTCTGAGGGGGGAAAAATTGTCCTTACATTCTTATAATTGGAAAATAAAAATGCCTCTAGCTTTCAAAAATAAAATAAAATACAAGGATTTTGTTGGCTCATATAGCAGAGGAGTCCAGAGGTGGATGAGGCTCCATGCAAAGCTCACTATATTTTTGTAATATATCAAAAAAGACAAATACTCTTTTCTGTCGTTTCCCTCAACTTTTCTCAATACCAGCTTTATCCTAAACCTGATTCAATATGGCAGGCAATAGATCCCAAGGTCACCTGCATTATCAGTCCTTCTTGAAAGAGCAAGTGTCTTTAAAAGCCGGAGGTTCACTAAAACCAAATGTTCACTATGCACATAAGACCCCAGATCATAACTGTATCCAGAAGATGAAATTTGATTATTAGCTTCTCCTTGAATATGTGACTTCCTCTGCAAGTCAGAAGTGGCATCAATATCTCTGACATCACCAAAAGGAAACATCTGGAAATTTAAAAACGCGAATTAGATACAGCATGGACAACTAACCAATAAACACCACAGCATATTTGCTCTCTCCAGTTCTCACCTAATTGTTTCTGTACATTGCTTCTTTTTTCTCTTAAGTCACCCAGGTGACCCCTGAAAACGACTTATTTTTAGTACCTCATTTTGAGAGAGAAGCCAAATATATTGGGAACCCCTTGTTTCCTGGCATAATCTGAGTCATGGAAATAAGAAACGTGATATTGGCCTTGAGGCTATGTTTATGAGCATGAAGTATCTGGTGTACCAGTTTGGTTTGTGGTGAGTGTATATAACTTAAAAGGGAGTTTATGGGGGTGGGCTGTCTATTCCACCAACAGTTCACTCCAAGTTTCAGCATAGGTGAAGCATTGGCTACTATTGAAGATGGTGTGATAGTTGAGCTCCAAGATAACCCACAGTGATCCTCAATTCTTGGTATCCCCTCCCACTGTGAAACAGGTCTGGTCTATATGAGTACTTTAGAAGTGGACTGCCACTAAAGGCTATGAGACAAAGGGCACTGTAGCTTCTGCCTTGTTCTCTTGAATTGCACACATGATGACAAAAAAAAAACAGACCTAGAGAGGCTCACATGGAGAAAAACAGAGGCATTCCACCAAGAGCTATTCTTATCTTGATAGTCCTGAGGTTCAGCAACATTCGAAATAAAACCTTAAGGCCCAATTAGACCTTCAGGTTGTTACAGCCTCAATCTTGACTACAACAAAACTTGTTGGGTAACAATGTATGGCTCACACAGGTTTATATTCTCTATTCTGTTAAAGAAAAATCATTTTTTTAGTTTGTGTGTGTGGGGGTATGTGAACTTTGTTCTGGTTTAAGTAATATGCTTTACTAAGTGTTCTTTTAGGATCAAAGGAGGCTACTCTTTAGTTTCCTGACTAGATAGATTATTGCTGATTTATCTTCTACTTCTAATATTAATTAACTAGTACATATATACATGCATATTTCAATTATTTTCCCCAACTGTATGAAGCAGATTATTAAGGAAGAAACTGAGATTTAAAGAAATGAGTGACCTATCCAATTTCACCCAGCTGGTAAGTGGCAGCTCAAGGACTCAAGATCACATGTATTTTACCTCAGTGCCCATGGTTTTAATTGTTACATTTTAAATAGATCTATTCCTGGTCTCACCATTAAATGTTTGTGATTTACTATGTCATTGGGAATGGTGCTATTTTATTTAGGGTTTTGTATTATTCTCACTGAAGTGATTGCTCTCTATATCATACATACTGTATTTTGGCATTTGGGTGTCAGAATGATGATAGCTTCATAAACCAAGTTGAAATGTTATTCCTCTTTGTCTAGATCTGCACTAGTTTATAGGGTGAAGATCATATATTCTGGTAACATATGAAGATATATTTTGAAAGCTTTGAATCAAACTATATGCTTTTAGAAATATATTGAGATTATCCATAAGTCAACACACACACACACATATTTTTTAAATAACCAAAAATTCACATATAAAATTTTTGTTTCTGTTTTTTCTTTTATTGTTGGTTTGGTTTTTTGGTAACAGGGATTGAACACAGGGCCACTTAACAATAGCCACAGCCTCAGCCCTTTCTTTTTTTATTTTGAGAGAGGTTTTCACTAAGTTGCTTAGGGCCTCGCTAAATTGCTGAAGCTGTCTTTGAACTTGCAATCCTCCTGGCTCAGCCTCCAGAGTCACTGGGATAATAGGCCTACATACCATGCCCAGCACATACAAGGATTTTTAAATATTGTTTGAAAGCTAGTTTGCCAAACTAATATCCTAAAGCCTCCAAATACTTTATTGTGTAATTCCTATAAACAGGACTTGCCCTCTATATAACCACATTATAACCATCAAAATCAGGAAATTAACATTGATAAGTTTTTTTATCTCATGCTCAGACATGATTCAAATATCACTACTTACTTTTCAAATATCTTTTCTACAAAATGATTGTTTGTAATTGCTGAATATATTCAGCTTTTATATGTCTTTAGCCTCTCTTAGTCTGGAAGAATTCCTTAAGTCTTTCATTGATCTTCATGACCTTGACATTGCTAAAGTTGGTAATTATTTTGTATAATGCCTCTTAATTTGGATTTATCTGATGTTTCATTGTGATTAGATTCAAATTGTGTATCTCTGGCAGGACTATGACATAAGTGGCTATAACCTTCTCTGAATCCTTTAATGTAACACATCATTAGTGATGATTCACCTTGAGAATTTGGTCAAGGTGAGGGCTGCCAGGATTGTCCACTCTGAAGTTGCCCTTTTCTTTTTGAAATAAGTAAATATTTTGTGTGGGGATACCTGAAAGCTAGGCAAATATCCTATTCCATATCTTACTTTTAATTAGCTCAATTATTTAAATTTATTTATTTCTGTATAGATTCATGATTTCCCACTTTGTTGAATGGGTTATAATCCATATTATTACTATTAGGTGGTTCATGTTGTGCCTGATATAACTAATGGCCTTTTCATGCTGGCTTTTGTGTCCTGTGGTGTGATCACTTTATCTTTGGGTATTTCTTTGTCTCTGCAACAAGATATTATTGATTCATCTCATAATTTCCTTCCTCCAGGCAAGATATTATTATTTCTTCCATAAGTCTTAGTTACTTTTAGTGGAAGTAGCTTTGAGAAGCCACAGTCTGAGCCCTAGGTTTGCTTATTTTACTGGGATGTCACTTATCTGAGACAGGGAACAGAACTAGGAAAAATGAGTGTCTGGACACACACACACACACACACACACAATTTATATATATATTTATTGTTTTATGTATCTAAACATTAGAAAACCTTAGCTCACACTGATATATTCAGTTTAAATTCAATACCACAGGATTCATTTTAATTTTCTCCTTTTCCATATTTCTATCTCCCTTTCATGATTCTGAGAAATATGAGTCCCATGATGCGTAACACATTTATTTATTTGATCAGTCCCTGGGTATAACCAAAGTCCAATATTCCTGTCACCCCCTCTTTCATGTAAATGTATATTTCTCTTCCTTCTTGGATTTGATTCTTCACCATGGCCTTGCCATATCCTTAGAGGGATGCCCCTCTCAGTCAATTTTTTTTTTTAATATTTTTTTAATTGTTGATGGACACAATGTCTTTATTTTATTACTTTGTATGTGGTGCTGTGGATCGAACGCAGGGCCTCACGTATGCAAGGCAAGCGCTTCACCGCTGAGCCACAATCCCAGCCCCCTCTCAGTCAATTTTGAGGCTCTCGGTGGGTAATGGCCTTCAGACCCAGGTTTGGCCATGACCGCACACCATATTGAGCCACATTTCTGTGTAGATACTCTTATTTTTCCTGAGTTCTGACATTTCACAAAGCCACACTCCCTTAAAGAAACACTTTCCTATCCCACAAAAGGCTACCCCTACAGCTACTTGGATTAACACCTCACACTGGGCTGCTCCCTTTCCCACTTGCTGCAGACAACTCCCTTTCTCTGCCCTATCTAATGGATTTGGGACCAAATTATTTGTGAAGGAAAGGGAATGGATCAGATAAGAAGAAAGGGATGAGGGTAATTTCTCAATAAATGTTTTTCAATTTCCCAAACTGTTATTGATTTTGTCTAATATTATGAAGCTTATTTTAAATGTGCTTTTTTTTCAGATAGATTCAATCATATTTACAATTTCAAAGCATAAAATTCAAAGGACAAAATTCTCACTAATATTAGGAAATTTAAAAGACATTTCTCTATCCATCTCTCATAGTCCTGCCTGTCTTATGAGATGAGGCATTAACTGGTAGTTCTTTCTTCATGATGCTTCTCCACATTTATGACATTTTTTTTTTCGTATACTATCTTTTCAAAGCTATTTACATAGCAAACAGCTTTGGAAAATAGAAGTTATGACTCTCTTCAAAGCAGAGGGCAGACTTTACTTTTCTTTTTTGTGCTACCCAATACAATAAAGTTGGCTCCTACTAGGGCAAAGTTTTAGCAGATCTGTTTTGCAACTTGTTATAAAAGATTTGGGTTTCCTTTCTTTATAACATGGTACAGTGTATTGTGAGACTCTCCTTCTATAATCTTGTGGGAGCTGGGGTTTGAGGAATAGGCACAAGAAAATGATACTCTGGTTTCTGATACTGCTGTGAGTGATAATGAGTGCTTTCTTTCTAACTCAGGAGTCTCCTGTCTTTTGCCATCATCCCTGAAACTGTGGCAGGCTGACTATTTAGTTTGCAAATAGGGAAAATTGTCAGACACTTTATAGTTATTACAAGTTATACATTTCACTACAAATAAGAGAAAATCCAAATACCACTGACTTAAACAGATATATCTCTGTTTAAAAAATAAAAAGTCTTAAGATAAGTGATCTAGTAATGGTGCAGCTGCTAAGGCATGTCATCAGGACCCAGATTTTCTATTTTTCTGCTCTGCCATCTTTGCCAAGCATATTTTAAACTCATTGTACAGGCATTGTGTCCATGTGCCACACAGGAAAATGGGAAGGGAGAAATTATCAATGGATGAGACTATCAATTTGTGCCCAAAAAAAAATATTCCTGGGAGAAATAACCTGCACATTTCTGGATGATGACCGTTCAGTATCCAGATGTGTATCACATGGACAGCTAGAAGGCCTTAAAGAAAAGTTTGCAGCTATGTCTTAGGTCAGCCAATGAATTGTGTCTAAGCATTACCTTGTAATATTTCATCATCTTTGAATATGTTACATAGCTTCTCTTTTGTAATTCCATGAATCTTTGTTTTCTTTGACTTATCTTAAATATATTTGCCATCTATCAGTTTTTATTATTGTTAATTTTATTTTTTAAAAATCAATATTGTATATTTCTGATTCTAGCTATGATGAAGTAACAGGGACTGGATTTATTCTCTTATTTGAAACAACTAAAAATCAATGTGAAATCTATTAAATAATGATAGAAACAAAAAATCAATGCAAAATATATTAAACTATGATTTGCAGACCTTTGACTTCAGGCAACTCAAGATAGTGGTATCTGAGACAGAGGCAGTCACATGGAGAAGCTGTTCCTTAGTAGCAGCATGTGGCAACTGCTGGGTTTCATACATTGGGCCAGAATGGAGACAGTGAGCCAAAATGGATGTCGATAGTTACTGCAATAGTAACAACCTGGTGCTGAACTTCCAAGCCTCAGTTTTCACAGGGTAACGATTTAAGGGTCAAATGGTACCTTCCAGACATTGGATTGCATGCAGGAAAGCTATCCTGAACTCAGGGAATCAACCCTTCTTCCCCCACTTTATCAGAGGCCTACTAGCAGGCTTGGCCAATATTTGGCCTTGGAGAAGAAATTATATTTATTATTATGGTCAGAAAGCAAAACTATGTTCAGTATCAGGAGGAGACCATATATCTCTGTTTTAAGGCTGTTATACAAAATCCTTGAAAAGAAAGTCGAGACTAAAAGCTATCACAAGGCATGTAGAAATGCTATGGAGAGTTGCCTCTCAACAGAGAAGATAAGGTGAGCCCTACAATGACCTCAGCTTACTGCCTAGAGACAACTGCCAGGATGAAGTACAGGGAGGGGCATCCTTATATCTCCCAGAGTTAAGGAATTTTCCATCCGACACTGAAAAGTGGTAAGCACAGACATTTCTGATCTTAGCAGCTTTATTTGTAATTGCCCCAAATTGGAAACAACCCAAGTGTTCACTGGTTTCCTGACTGAGAGTCAGAGACAGATGAAAATAATATAAGGAAAAATTTGGAGTGATACTTTTATTATCTTGGTTATGGTAAAAGTTTCATATTGGAACAATTTGTTTCAATAATATATATACTTATGCATATATACTTACTATGCACAATTTATTATATGTAAATTGTATGTTCATAGAACTATATAAAATGTAGGTAAAATATTTTCTGGGACAGTGAATTTATTTATAAAAATCTATTAATATTCTAATTAATTTCTCTTTTATTTTTGTCTTAATTTCAATTTTCTTATTTATTTATTCTAATTAGGTATATATGACAGCAGAATGCATTTTGATTCATTGTACACAAATGCAGCACAATTTTTCATTTCTCTGATTGTACATGATAGCATTGCACCATATGTGCAGTTATACATGTACTAGGGTAATGATGTCCATCTCATTCTACATCTTTCCTCCCTCCATGCCCCCTCCATTGCCCTCCATCCACTTTGCCAAAAGTTCCTCCATTCTTCCCATGCCCCCCCATTATGTATTGTAGGAGCATTCTCCATACCTCCAACCCCTACCTTCCCTCTTTCCCCATGCCATGCTGATGAATCCCACACCTGACAGAGCTGTGCCCCATTGTTTATAACTTTGGGCCATGATTGGTCCAGGACTGTATATAAGCTTCTATACTTTCTGGAATAAACGATGTTTTTGCATCTCAATCTGGCAGAACAATTTACCTATCCCAGAGTCTGGGTGGAGTGACTCTGTGGACTGTCACCCCAAAACCTCATCCTGTGAGACCTCACTTCGTCCTTCCCTCGAGGATCCCCTTTTCATCTCTGGGGACCCCAACTCATCAAGCAGACCCATGAGGCACGACTTATAGCAATAATGGATCAGCATCCACTTATCAAAGAAAACATTTAGCCTTTGGTTTTTGAGGATTGACTTATTTCACTTAGTATGATATTCTCCAACTCCATTCATTTACCTGCAAATACCATAATTTATTCTGTTTTAAAACTAAGTAATATTCCATTATGTTTATATACCAGTTTCTTTATCCATTCATCTATTGAGGGGCATCTAGGTTGCCTTCACAGTTTAGCAATTGTGAATTGAGCTGCTATGAACATTGAAGTGGTTGCGTTAATATAGTATGCTGTTTTTAAGTTTTTAGGGTATAGACCAAGGAGGATGTGGATAGCAGGGTTGAATGGTGATTCCATTCCAAGTTTTCTAAGGAATCTCCATACTGCTTTCCAGATTGCTTGCACCAATTTTCAGTCCCACCAGCAATGTATAAGTGTGCCTTTTCTCTCGCAACAGCATAGTACTGATACCAAATTCTCTCGCATTCTCACCAACACTAACTGTTGTTTGTATTCTTGATAACTGCCATTCTGACAGGTGTGAGATAAAATCTTAGAGTATTTTGATTTGCATTTCTCTAATTACTAGAGATGTTGGACTTTTTTTTAATGTATTTGTTGATCAATTGTATATCTTCTTCTGAGGAGTGTCTAGTCAGCTGTTTAGTCCATTTATTGATTGAGTTGTTTGGGTTTTTTTTGGTGTTAAGTTTTTTGAGTTCTTTATATATCCTGGAGATTAGTGCTCTATCTGATATGCATGTGGCAAAAATTTGCTCCCAAAATGTAGGCACTCTCTTCACCTCATTGATTGTTTCTTTTGCTGAGAAGCTTTTTAGTTTGAATCCATCCCATTGAATGATTCTTGATTTTATTTCCTGTACTTTAAGAATCTTATTAAGGAAGTTGGGGCCTAAATTGACATGATGAAGTTTTGGTCCTACTTTTTCCTCTATTAAGTGTAGGGTCTCTGGTCTAATTCCTAGGTCCTTGATCCACTTTGACTTGAGTTATCCATGGTGAGAGATAAGGATTTAGTTTCATTTTGCCACATATGGATTTTCTGTTTTCCCAGAACCATTTGTTGAAGAGGCTATCTTTTCTCCAATGTATGTTTTTGGCACCTTTGTCTAGTATGAGATAACTCTGTTTAAGTGGTTTTGTCTCTGTGTCTTCTATTCTATACCATTGGACTACATGTCTGTTTTGGTATCAGTACCATGCTGTTTTCTTGTTTCTACTATAGATTTTTCTTGTTTCTGCTATAACTTTTTCTTGTTTCTACTATAGCTTTTCAGTATAGTTTAAGCTCTGGTATTGTGATGCCTCCTGCTTCACTCTTCTTGCTAAGGATTGTGTTGGCCATTCCGGGTCTGTTGTTTTTACAAATGCTTTCATGGTTTCTTGTTCTATTTCTATAAGAAATAATATTGGGATTCTAATTGGAATCACATTGAATCTGTATAGTGCTTTGGGTAGTATGGCCATATTGACAATATTGATTCTGCCTATACAAGAGCATGGGAGATCTTTCCATCTTTTAAGATCTTCAGTTTCTTTCTTTAGTGTTTGGTAGTTTTCATTGTAGAAGTCTTTCACTGCTCTTATTAGATCGATTCCCAAGTATTTTATTTTTTTGAGGCTATTGTGAATAGAGTAGTTTTCCTGATTTCTTTTTCAGAGGATTCATCACTGATGTATAGAAATGCTTTTGATTTATGGTTATTGATTTTATATCCTGTTACCTTGCTGAATTTATTTATTAATTCTAGAAGTTTTCTGGTGAAATGTTTTGGATCCTTTAAGTATAGTATCATGTGTCACCAAATAATGATATTTTGAGTTCTTTTCCTATTTGTATCTCTTTAATTTATTTTGTCTGTCTAATTGCTCTGGCTAGAGTTTCAAGGACTATGTTAAATGGAAGTGGTGAAAGAAGGCATCCCTGTCTTATACCAGTTTTTAGAGGGAATGCTTCCAATTTTTCTCCATTTAGGATGATGTTGGCCTTGGGTTTAGCATATATAGCTTTTACAATGTTCAAGTATGCTCTGACTATCCCTACTTTTTCTAGTGTTTTGAACATGAAAGGGTGCTTTATTTTGTCAAATGTTTTCTCTGCACAAATTGATAAAATCATGTAATTTTTATCTTTAATGTGTGATATGATGTGATGTATTACATTTATTTATTTCTATAAGTTGAACCAAACTTATATCCCTGGAATGAACCCCACTTGATCATGGTACACTATTTTTTATTATGTTTTTATATGTGATTTACCAAAATTTTATTTAGAATTTTTACATCTATGTTCATCAGGGATATTTGTCTGAAATTTTCTTTCTTTAATGTGTCTCTGCCTGGTTTTGTATGAGGGTGATACTAGCCTCCTAGAATGAGTTTAGGAGAGTTTCCTCCTTTTCTACTTCGTGGAATAATTTTATGAGTATTGGTATTAATTTTTCTTTGAAAGTCTTGTAGAACTCAGTTGAGAATCTGTCTAATCCTGGACTTTTCTTGGTTGGTAGGCTTTTGACAGCATCTATTTCCTTGCTTGAAATTGATCTGTTTAAGTTACGTATGCCCTCCTGGTTCAGTTTGGGTAGGCCATATGCCTCTAGAAATTTGTTAGTGTCTTTAAGATTTTATATATATACTGGAGTATAAATCTTCAAAATAGTTTCTAATTATCTTCTGTATTTCAATAGTGTCTGTTTGACATTTCTTCTTTCATCACAAATTTTAGTAATTTGTGTTTTATCTCTCCTTTTCATTAGGGTGGCTAAGGGTTTGTCAATTTTATTCATTTTTTTCAAAGAACCAGCTTTCTGTTTAGTCAATTTTTTGAATTGTTTCTTTTGTTTCAATTTCATTGATTTCAGCCCTGATTCTAAGTGTTTCCTGTTTTCTGTTTCTTTTGGTGTTAGTTTATCTTTTTCTAGGGCTTTGAGATGTAATGTCAGGTTATTCATTTGCTGATTTTTACTTTTTTTAATGTATGAGCTTAATGCAATGAACTTTCCTCTTAGCACTGCCTTCATAGTGTCCCAGAGATTTTTATATATTGTATCAGAGTTCTCATTTACTTCTAAGAATTTTTTAATACTTTTTTTTTAGTTGTAGATGGACACATATCTTTATTTTATTTTTATGTGGTGCTGAGAATTGAACCCAGTGCCTCACACATGGGAGGCAAGAGCTCTACCACTGAGTCACAGTCCTAGCCCCACTTCTAACAATTTTTTATCTCCACCCTGATGTCTTCTGGTATCCATGTGTCATTCAATAGTGTATTATTTAGTCTCCAGATGCTGGAGTAGCTTCTATTTTTTGTCATTCATTTCTAATTTTATTCCATTATGGTCAGATAGAATGCAGAGTAGTGGGCTGGGGTGGTAGCTCAGTGGTAGAGTGCTTGCCTACCATGCGTGAGGCACTGGGTTCGATCCTCAGCACCACATATAAATAATAAAATAAAGATCCATCAACAACTACAAAAATATTTAAAAAAAAAAAGAATGCAGAGTAGTATCTCTATTTTTTTTTTTTTTTTTGTATTTGCTAAGACCTGCTTTCTGGTATAACATATGATCTATTTGGAGAAGGATCCATGTGCTGCTGAGAAAAAACTGTATTCACTTGTTATGGATGGAATATTCTATATATGTCTGTTAAGTCTAACTTATTTATTGTTTTATTGAGTTCTATAGTTTCTTTATTTAGTTTTTGTTTGGAAGATCTACCCAGTGGTGATAGAGATGTGTTAAAGTCACCTGGTGTTATTGTGTTGTGGTATATTTTATTCTTACAGTTTAGAGGGGCATGCTTGATATACACAAATGCCCCATTGTTTAGGGCACATATATTTAAGATTGTTATGTCTTGTGTATGTATGATTCCCTTAAGCAGTATGAAATGATCTTCTTTATCCTCTTTCACTAACTTTGGTTTGAAGTCCACTTTATCTGATATAAGGATGGAAACTCCTGATTGTTTACATCATCCATTTGAATGATATGTTTTTTCCCATCCTTTCACCTTCAATCTGTGTATGTCTTTTTCTATGAGATGAGTCTCTTGAAGGCAGCATATTGTTGGATCATTTTTTAATCCAATATACCAGTCTATTTTGTGTGTGTGTGTGTGTGTGTGTGTGTGTGTGTTGCTGAGTATTGAATCTAGGTGTGCATGTAAGGCAATCACTCTACCAACTGAGTTCTATCCACAGCCCTTCATGTCTTTTAATTAATGAGTTTAGGACATTGTCATTCAGGGGTATTATTGAGTCATGATTTGTATTCCCCATCATTTTGACTTATTTTTAGTTTTTAACTTGACTTGGTTTCTTCTTTGCTTGGCCTTTCCTTTAGTGTAGTTCCTCCCTTTGCAGATTTTCATTGTTGTTTTTCATTTCCTCCTCATGGAATATTTTGCCAAGAATGTTGTGTAGTGCAGGCTTTCTTGCTGTAAATTCTTTTAACATTTGTTTGTCATGGAAGGTTTTTATTTTGACATCAAATCTGAAGCTTAATATTTCTGAATATAAGATTTGTGGTTGGCATCCATTTTCTTTCAGATCTTGGTATATATTGTTCCAGGATCTCCAGGCTTTGAGGGTCTGGGTTGAAAAATCTGCTGAGATCTGAATTGGTCTCCCCCTATAGATAATCTGATTCTTCCCTCTTATGGCCTTTAAAATTCTATCCTTATTCTATATGTTAGGCATTTTCATTATAATGTGTTTTGGTATGGATCTGTTGTAATTTTTTACATCTGGTGTTCTGTAATCCTCCTGTATTTGATTTTTCAATTCATTTTTTATGTTTGTGAAGTTTTCTGATACTATTTCACTAAACAGATTGTGCATTACTTTGGTTGGAATCTCAGTGCCTTCCTCTGTCCAGATAAATCCTAGATTTGGTCTTTTGATGTTATCTCATAATTCTTGGATGTTCAGTTCATGGTTTCTTCCCATTTTCACTGTGTGGTCAACTGTATTTTCAAGATTGTATATTGTGACTGCATTTTCTGAGGTTCTGTCTTCCAAGTGATCTAGTCTGTTGGTGATACTTTCTATGGAGTTTTTTATTTGATTTATTGTTTCCTTCATTTCGAGGATTTCTGTCTTTTTCTTTTTTTCAGAATCTCTCTCTCTCTCTCTCTCTTTTTTTTTTTTTTTTGGTAGTGGGGATTGAACTCAGGGTACTTGACCACTAAGCCAAATCCCTAGCCATATTTTGTATTTTATTTAGAGACAGGTTCTCAATGAGTTGCTTAGTGCCTCACCTTTGCAGAGGCTGGCTTTGAACTTGCAATTCTCCTGTCTCATCCTCCCAAAGTGCTGAGATTACAGGCTTGTGCCACCATGCCCAGCTTCTATCTCTTTATTGAAGTAATCTTTTCTACCTGTATTTGCTCTTTTACTTTGTTAGTGTGATCAGTGGTTGCCTGTATTTTCTCTCTTATTTCTTTGTTATAGTGAACAATTTTTGCCTGTATTTGCTCACTTAAGTCATTCTTTAATTCACAGATCATTTTAATTATGTACAGTCTGAAACCTTTCTCTGATATTTCATCTACCATACTGACAATAGATTCCATTTTTGTAGTATCCTGGTTTGTTTGGGGCACTTTCTTCCCTTGTTTTTTTGTGTTATCTATGTGTCTTCCTCTCTTGAAGTGCAGATCTGAAGTATTGCATCTTCTACCCTATAATCTTGTAGTGTCCCTGCAGGTTATCAGTGCCTCAGCCTTAAGGGGGATATCAATGTTTACAGTCCCCAATGCAAGCAATATGCAACTATAAATGAATTAGCTTCTATTTGAACATTATGATTTTTGTCTCTGTAAACAAAAATGATGAGTTTGGTTATCTTGTACCACATATCCAATAGGTTTGCATAAGGGTTTACCATTTCTAATGGAGGACATGGGGGGTGGGTAGGCTGGGATGTTTATGAGATAGGATGTTGGAATATAGAGGTATTAAATTATAGGACTAGTGAAACGATAATCAAAAGATGTTGGCTGTTAGCAGGAGAAAAAAGAGAGAGACCATCCCATGCAAGACTCCCTATTGCCTCTGCAACAGGATGATGTCTGTTAGTATACCTACTGGAAATACCTCTGGTGCAACCAGGCCCACAGGAACTTTGCTGACAATTCTCCAGGTCCTGGTTATTGTCCCTAGATGGAAGCAGCCATGCCTCTAGTTGGTGGTGGCAGTAGCATCAAGCCTGTAGGTACCTTGATGTTGGGCTTTCAGGCCCCAATGTCCCAAGGTGGAAGTTGCCCCAGTTAAAGATGGCAGAGGTATCAGTGGAGGTAATCCAAGATGGCAGTGGAGTTGTCCCAAGATGGAGGCAACCACTTTCAGAGATGGGGCTGGAAGGATCGGCTGTGCAAGGCATTGGATGGCCTATTTGGTGATGCCACAGTGTGGCGTGCAGTGTTGCAACAAACAGCTGCCTCCTTGCTCAAGTCCCACAGTGGAGATTACTGTATGGGGAAGGTTATGGCAGTGGCTGTAATGCCCCAAAGTGGAGGCAATTTGGGTGAAGCCATATATTGGTGAATAGGGAACCACTGCACAGGGTGCCACGCAGGCAAGGGGCTCCTTACCAGGGAAGCAGGCCATGGGGGGTGGGTTGGGCCTCTCCAAGGTGGTGGGTTGCTATTTCAACTTTCTTAAATTAAATGTTTGTATATATTTTTATTCTCTTTTGATAATGGCAATACTTCATAAAATGAATTTGCTTTTGAGTGTAGCTTTAGTGATTTAGTCTAGAATTTCAGTTATGATTATTGCTTAGCTGATCAGCTATTTAGAAAAGATATTTTAGAATTTAATGAGAGGTGCTTTTGAGTGTTTATTGTATTGTGTTTTAAACAGATAATTTTATTATAGAATCTCTGAAGTTGTTTCTTAAATTGTTTATAATTTTACTTGGTCCCAGTTGTCATTACACCCAAGCCCCTTTACCAGGCCAGTGTTCCATGTCCTAGCACCTAAGAGTATTGGCTACAAATAGTTCCTTGGTTGCCCTCTTCTTCAAAATGTTGTCCTCAGCCAACAGGAACTCATCCACAAGGTTAGGCCCCTTCCTTCTAAAGCAGCCCATAATTACCCAGTGATTGCCTAAAAGAAAGGTTCAAACATCCTGCCCCTTCATCTCAAGGTAAAAAAAATTACTGATGCAGTGATGTTCCAGATGTCCCCTACCCTATCATACTCAGTCTAGAATTTACTGAGACCACTTCCTATCTCAGCTCCTTCCCCACTCCTATCCTACTTCACTCTCTCCTTTACATGGTTAGGGATTTTAGCAACACTGGTTTCTATCTCTGTACCCTCTCCCACAAAAACAACACACACACAAAAACTTTTGTATTATGCTGTGCTTCTGGAGATCCCAAAGATATCATTTTGTAATCAAATTTTATTAGTGCTTCATGGATACATTAACAAAAATGTGTATGTAATTCATACACATATTCCTGTATATTTATACATATCTATCATATTGATTATATTTCAAAGTAGTAATAAATGCTCCCTTTCCCCAAAATGTGCTTGTTTCCATTCCTTTCCTTAATTTGGGTAGCAACAATGGCTTCCTATATACCCGGCCACAGGGAAAAAGTCTAATACTGATACACATGATTGTGCTTTTCTATAGACTTCTGATATCCATAGTAAAGCAAATATCCTTGATAGCAAATATGTTCACTTTTGAGATTCAACCAATTTTTCCTCATCCTGATAAAAGCCAATACCATTTACCCAGTTGTTAAAATGGAAAATCTGGAAAATATACTTGACCCTGCTTCTTTTTTTTTTTTTCACATTGAACATCTGGTCCTGTAGCAAATAAGCTCTACATAACCAGTCCAGCATTTTCTTAACACCTCCACTACCATATCTATCCTTACCTGGATTTCTGTCCTTACTTTTTGACTTATCTTCTTTTCCCACCCTTGCCTCTAACCCCACAATCTTCTTCTCAGAACAACTAGACTTATCTTTTTAAAATGTAAATCAGATCATATTATCCCTGTCTGGAACTCCTCTGAACGTCCCATTCAATTTAGAATAGAACATGAAGTCTTTACATGTCTGGCACCCAACTCTTCCTCCAACTCTTTTCTTCACATTTTCTCTCCTTCTCTCATTGTCATACTTGCTCCCTTGATACTAATGCACAGTCCTACAACAAGATATTTGCACTTTCTGGAACAATTATTTTAATATATATCTAGGTCGTTCTCTCCTTGGTTAATTCAAACCTCTGCTTAAATGTTGTATCAGTCAGCTTTTTATTGCTGTGACAAAAATATCAGACAAAAAGAGAAAAAAGTTTATTTTGGGTCGCAGCTTCAGAAGTTTTAATTCATGGCTGGCCAGCTTCATTGCTCTGGGCCTGAGATGAAGCAGAGCATCATGGCGGAAGGGCAGGGCAGAGGACAGGGGCTTAGCTCATGGTAGCTAGAAAGGAGAGAGAAAGAGGGGGGGAGGAATGAATCAGGTACAAACCATATCATTCTAAGGCACACCCCTAATGACCTACCTCTTCCAACTAGGCTCTACCTCCTGAAGTTTTTACCACCTCTCAATAATCCATTCAAAAAATTAATCTATCAAATGGATCAATCCTCTGATGAGGTTACAGCTCTCATGATCCAATCATGTCCTAAAAGCCCCACCTCTGAACATTGCTGCACTGGGGACCAAGCCTTTGACACATGAGACTTGGAGGGACATTCCATATACAAACCATAACAAATCTCATTTCCTCAAAGAAGACTTGTTGGCTATCATTTTAAAAAGTGTATTCTGCTTTCTGACTGTGCTTTTGGTTACTGTAATATTCTTTAAATTATATACTTCCTATTTGTTTATTGGCCACCTCCTCCACATAAAGAAGGCTTGTAAAAGATCTTTTTTATTTATAATTCTCAATACATAACACATCTTTGTTATGTAAACAAATGAGTAAAGAATGGATAAATGATTGAATAATTCAAACTATTACCACACTTTGGTTAGTTTATCTTTAATCATGCATATTTTGTGTATTTTGGTTGGTTGTTTTTTCCTGGCATTTATAACATTCTTTTCTGTCTCTTTTTTGGTGGGAAAGCTATTTACCTACTTCACATTGTTTTCAGCATCTTTAATATTAATCATTCATTCTATTTCTTTCTTAATTTTCATTTTTACTTGTACACAAATATATATGTATATGTGTATATATATACACACATATACATATATACACACATACATATGTATATATATACACATATATATGTGTGTGTATATATACATACACACACACACACACACACACACACACACACACACATGATTTTTTGGTATCAGGAATTAAACTCAAGGGTATTCAACCACTGAGCCACATCCTCAGCCCTAATTTGTATTTTATTTAGAGACAGGATCTCACTGAATTGCTTAATGCCTTGCTATTGCTGAGGCTGGCTTTAAACTCATGATCCTCCTGCCTCAGCCTCCAGAGCTGCTGAGATTACAGGTGTGCGCCACTGCACCCAACTTAATATAATTTTTCTTGAAGCTTCAGTTCTTTAGCTGTGACTTGGAGCCAGATATTTAATTCTCCTTTAACTTTGAACTGAAACATTCATTTAAGTTTCTAAAATAAAAATCATGACATTATACCTGAACTTGCTCTTCTATTCATATCAAACATCTGAACAAAAGAACAAGTTCATGTATAATTCCAAAATTCTATCAGTTCAAATTTCAAAATATAACCCAGATCCCATATTTTCTCAATTCCTCTACTACCATGCTTATCTCTCTCCTAGATTAACTGCCATCTCATTTCATATCCTTTTTTTTTTTTTGCAATTTTGCAACCATTTTTCTTTATTTTAAACTATTTTTCCTTACAATATCCTCCAGAAACTTTCCATTTTTCTACCTCAGTTTGGGCTTTCTAACTGAGGTTAACATTGTTACTTTGGGCTTCCCTTTATTTCTGTTTTGGGTCAAATTTATCTTTTTCTGGATTCGTTGTCTTTACATTCTAGGTTAATCCATCATTTTGCTAAAGTATATCCTCAAATCAACCTCTCACTTGCATACTCTTGTGTGTGTACATCACTATTAATTTCTGATACGTCTATTTCTCCTTAGGTCTTTTTTCATTCATCTGTGTTAGCCCTACATGTGAGTTTTCAATCTGAATGCTTGTTTGTCCCTCTTGTATGATTTTTATTTCCTTTGATAATTCCTCCAATCTCCATTGATCTTCATTTTGGGAGATTTTATTTACTCCTAGAATAAAGACAAAAGTATATAGACCAAGAAAAATATTTTAAAAATCTAAAAGATTAATGACTGAACTAGGGATTTTGATATTTGGTTATCTGGCAAAAAGAGATAAAGTACAGGAAGTAGACTGATGGAAACTAGAAAAATTATCACAGAATAAAAAGTACAAGAAGGACAAACACGTGTTCAAATTGAAAACTCACAAGGAGGACTAATGCTCATCATTTTCCATGGCTGCGTATCTTAGTGAATCTCTCTCAAGATTCATCTTCTGTTCTGGAAATCACATAGTTTTCCACTTGGGACAATCTTTTAAATTTTTTCATGTTCATCTTTTACTTTCAAATATCTTGATTATCAGTTCATAAAGATAATGAAAATAATATCTTGGTTATTGATCCACAAATAATAGGAAAGAGGAAGGTGCTTTCTCTATATGACTAGAATGATGTCAACTGACTCTTCTAAGGGTAGTGAGTCAGGGACCTGGTTTTTAGGCAGGCTATGCTTTCAGTTCCAGAATTAGAAAAGATTTGCACTAAGGTGCCAACATCCAGATTAGCTCCGTGAGTTCCTACCAGAGAGTTCTATTGAGTTATTTAGAGAACTGTGCTCTGTTGGAGGTTTCTCTGGGTACATGCTGGCAGCAGGCTGTTCTGAATGTGGAGGTTTGGGGAGGGGGTGTCAAGTGCTTAGTGCTCAGTAATGCATGACATTTCCATGTTCAAATCTGGACTCCCTCCTCTTCATTTGCTCTGTCAGCATTGTACAATGGACTCCCACAGCCTGCCCTCTCTGTTGCCGTTCTTAGTCCACTTTCTGTCTTCCACATATTTGAAGAAACTTCCTGTGGGCTGATACTTTACCTTCCTGTTCTCTTTGTTGGTATAGTAGTATACATTTTTAAGAATTCTATCACTATTATAATGTGCTTTCAGGAGGAAAAGAAGATGAGCTTAAATTTTGTCTACCCTGTCAACCCAGAATTACTAATTTGTTATTACTGCTTTTTACAAATATAACCAAATATTTGACTGAAATATGATTACACCACTAATAAGAAATAAAGGTTTGTTCCAAGACCTTACTGTTGTTCCTGACCTTCACAGGAAATCTCAATTATTGAAATTTAGTGGGCTTCATAACTCAGTACATGTAAAACTGAGGTACTTATTAATTTCTTTCATCTCTAAAATTATGGTTCTAAATCTATTGCAAAATATTTATTAAATATTAAAATAATCTTCCAGTTATCATGGAATGCTTTCTGATTATATGCTCTGGCAAGGCAAAGCAAGAATTAGAAGGCTTAATGTTACTAAACAAAAAAAAATCTTGTTCTTCAAACAGACAATTGTCTTTGCATAATAAATTACATTTGGGGGGTTGAGGGGAGCCAGCTGGCACTAAACAGTAAGGTTTTATTTATAGGAAAAAAAGAATGACAGCTTAATCTACTTTAAAGAGAAGTCACACCAAAAGCTCATAAGAAAAGATATTTCTCTTTTGCAAATGTTCATATTGCTCTCTCAATCTTTTTCCAATTATGAGAACCCAAGAGCATGTAGTATACAGTGACATATTTGCTTTTGTTCCCAGCATGTGCACAACAGTGCTATAGATTTTGGGTCAATAAGCTGCAAATGAGATCTTAGGATCCTATTTTTAAAAGACTTTTTGAGCATGTTAGTGAGATGGAAGGACACAGAAAAGTAGTTATAATATTTTTTAAGAAAAACATTGAATCATCAGTTCAAAATATTTACCTTCATTCGTTCTTAGTTTAAAACCCTGGCTTCATCTGAGTCAGTGGTCTGCTTCCTAACATTACTGTACATTTGACATTATTTGAAAAGCTAACTAAGCACATATTTATTTCCATTTCGCCTTTGGACATAAATTGCCATTGATGGATGAAGCAATTTTGGAATACATATTAGTAGATTCCCGTGCATACGTGTGCACAGTTTTAGTCCATGGGCATGTAGGAGAATTGTAAGGAGACACAAACGCCTCACAAAACATAATTGGCTCTGTTATAATTGGACCCTGGAGAAAAACCATCCTGCTGTAGCTTGCGGCTTTTCTTCTGGAAATAAGAAAACCATGGTTCCTTCGTACCAGTTTTATTTCTATATATCTTCGCATCAATTTAAACTGTAGATATAATAACTCTAAAATATTTATTGGGAAAAGCTAACTAAACTTCATGAAAATAGTATTTTCATAAGTATGATCTTATTTCATGAAGCAGCATTTTTTTGGCAAATTGGCTTTCATTTTCTTGAGTAATTTAACCCATTTTATATAATGTATACAGTATTTTAAAAGTGAATTCCAATCTACAGGAAGAGAATTGAAATGATTACCAATTACAAAATATTGATCTGAAATGATTTATAGGAGCAGGCATGTTAAACTGGAATCATTAAATTGAGAATCTAAATTTTTAGTGAAGGATGTATTGCTTATTCTGAGTGGCACAGTGTTCCTTGTTTTTATGTTTCCTCTAATGCAAGATTTTAGAAAATTGTTTTAAGTAACATTTCTCATATTTGTTGTAGAAGTAGTAGGTATTTTATGTTGCAATTTTGCTTTTAATAATCTTTGCTGAAAAATTTTTAATTGCTTTCTTCCATAGTCCCAAATCCCTTTGTTCATCAGTCGAATGTGGGGCTTATAATATTTGTCTTTTTGTCTGTTTTGTGCATGTGACATTTTTCACTCCTTGTTGTGAGATTTTTAATGACAGAAATCATACTCAATTGGTTCTTGTTACTCCACATCCTAGGGTGCTGCTTGCCAAGGGCTAGATAGAACATTGTTGAATTATCTAGGTGTTTTTTTCAGCTTCTTTTAAACATTTTCTCTATATTCATAAAGGACTCTAAGAAATAGGAGGATGTTTCTCTTTAAGCAAGTTTGTGAAAAGTAAGAAACAAACTTGAGTAAATTGCCACAAATAGGTCAAATTAAACTAGATTTTGACCAATCTTAGCACTAAGACTTAATAACTATAGAATGAATTTTTTGTGTTTTAGGAGGATTATAAACAACATATTATTATTGCAAAGCACTTTCAACACAAAAGTGGCTAAATATTCTAGGTAACTGTACTAATGTACACAGGCTAGATTAATTAGTTGGGGTTCCAATCATCTCAAAATGCTTGAAGGAAGGGATGATGCCATGTCCTGATGAATACTCTTAAATAATATTCTTCTTTTCATAATATATTTTTCTCTCACTTCAAATTTGTTCTGGAGCCACTGCCATAAAGGCAGCAATCTCTCAGATACAACCATTTGAAATCAACGGTTCTCACATCATGACAACAGAAAAAGAACTATTTAGCCATTGCTAAGACCAGTTGAACACTGGTCTACTCACACTTTCTCTTACCTTCCTCCACCTCCCTCTCCTGGTCCATAATCTTTAGTTTCTGTTAAAGAGCCTATTCTTGTACTGTTTGAACCTCATCTTTCACCCACATACCTCCTGCTGCTTTGCAGGTAACCATGACAATATTTCACAGTACTGAGGTGATGTGCCATATAAAATGCAGCCATGCT
The DNA here is from genome assembly GCA_004024805.1 of Geosciurus inauris. Lineage (NCBI taxonomy): Eukaryota > Metazoa > Chordata > Mammalia > Rodentia > Sciuridae > Geosciurus > Geosciurus inauris. The sequence goes on along the minus strand of PVHX01002583.1, from coordinate 14,390 downwards.
GTCTTAAATTTATTAGCAAGCACACTTTTCTCAAAATATACACATGCACACAAACAAATACCATATTAAAACTGCATGACATTTGGGAACTCTTCAAAGATTGAGTATGCAATCAAATGATTTAATGAGTGGGAAGAGATCATAGGTTTTTTATTTTCTTTCTTGCTAGGAACAAGTAAAATGGTTGTACTTGCTAGATATCCTTGCTAATAAAAAAGTAGGATCTTAGTATTTTTTCTAAATTATTCCAAATGCATTAACTTTTTTGGTATCTGTCTCCTTAAAATTTACACTAGTAGAAATATTTGCTAATTAATCAACAAGGTTGGAAGGAGATATATTTCCTGGTTTGTAATTTAGAAGAAAAAAGGTGTTAGAAATTATGATTTGTTTAATATTTTCAATCAGACAATTATGGTGCAGTATGAAGACACTGGTCAATGAGTGAAAAGTTCAAGATTAAAATTCTCAGCAACTATAGGAATCACTAGATCATCTATTCAGAGCTTTTCAACAGAAAGATTATATCTTACTTTGCTTGTATTCAAATATCTGTCATTCCAGCCTCTCTACAGAGTCTTGAAATAAAGGTATAAATCCTGTTCAAAATATATCTTTTCCCTCTTTGACCATTAGTAGAAACACTGACTGAGACAATGAGGATAAAAGAAAGATATTAGATGTTATCGCAGTACTTGGAGGATTTTTACAATTAAATCAGAACCATGAATCATATCTTATTGTGACTTTTCTTCAAAGACTCTCTTTTCTTATTGAACAGGTGCACATTTGGTGACCAGTATTGCTACACACTTTCTTAGGTATACCCAAGATGTGTGCACTAGGGTAACTCATGTTTTCCATCTTTTCCATTTGATTACATTCCTTAGTTTATGCTCTTACTATTAAAGTCAGTATCTTCTTGAACTCTTTCCCCTGTCAATTACCCACCAGATTAAGCTCTTGAAAACAAAGCTTCTAACATATCACTAACTGTACCCCAAAGGCTTCCAACAGAATAAACATGGGCAGTGACGTGCCTCGGCAACCTGCTACTCAGCAAACCTTTGGTTATTCCATTACCATATTTTTGCCAATATTCTTCCATCTACCTGGCACTTCCCATTGTTTTAGCTTATCAATATTTCAGGACCAATTCAGGCTAGAGCTACTTTGAAGCTTTCTCGGACACTCAAAATTGTATCATTAATAATACATAAAACCAGCAATAATAATAATGTCCAATAGTTGGGGAATAGGTCTGTGTTCCAGAAATGAACTATGATCAGTACCTTAAAGACAGCATCTCAGTCTTTGCATTAGTTTTCTTTTACCGTCATCACAAATTACCACAAATTTACTGGTTTGAATGTGGCAGCACAAAGATATAGGAGGAATGAAGAAGGAAAGATTAAATAAAAAGGTAAATCTTGGAAAACATTGACTTTATAAAATAATAAAAACAATGTCTTTTGTAGTTTCAAAACTTGTTAAATTGTTAATAATGACACATAAAGCAAGAATAGCAGAAATGGAGTTAACATGTTCAAATGTCTTTGTATTGTCTGTAAAATGCTGAAAGTATTAGTTTACATTAACTTTGATGAGTCATTGGTGTAGCCATTACAGTAACCACTAAAAAGTATATATATCAGTCAAACCAAATAGGCGATATGAATGATAAGAAAACAATCTTAAGAAAAGCAAGAAGCATGGGGGAGGGAGCACAAAAGCAGACAAATAGAAGCAGAGAATAACGTAGACTTGAAATCAAATACTATAGTATCCATACTATACTTGAAACAGGCTAAACACTCCATTTAAGCGACAAGTGTTACCACAAAGTTTAAACAAACAAACATCTGTTTTTAAAAGACATTCTTAAATTTTAAGAAAAGCTTGGGGAAAAATAAGGAATAAAATCCTATGTAACTCATGCAAATATTAAAAGAAAGCTGATATGCCTATATTAATATATGTCCAAAAGCATTATTATTAATAAAAGGGACATTTTATAATTAGTGTTTTAATTTACTAGGATGACATAGCAATTCTAGACTTTTATATTCCTAATAACATTGTCTTAAGAGATAGAAAATAAGAACATATAAAACTAACACATTCTTTTTTAAAAAAAATATTTATTTTTTAGTTGTAGGTGGACAGAATATCTTTATTTTATTTTTTTTATGTGGTGCTGAGGATCGGACCCAGTGCCTCCTGCATGCTAGGCCAGCACGCTACCACTGCGCCATGACCCCAGCCCTAAAACTAACACATTCTTAGTATCAGAGAATAACACGTGTCTCTTTGAATTAATAGAACACATAAAAATCAGTAGGGATAAAAAAGATTTGAACAATGTAATTAACAAAGTTGACCTGATTAACATATTAATAAGCATTACATCTGAACTATAGACTCACATTCTTTTCAAGTTCACACAGAACATATAACAGAAAGACCATATGCTGAGTCAAGCAAATCTCAACATCCTTCAAATTACTAAAATAACATTAAGTATTATTTCTGATCAAGAGGTATGGATCTGAAATAAACAGCAAAAAGAAAACCAGAAAATCCTAGTAGGTTTGGAAAATGAAATCATCTAAAAAGCCTATGTCTCAAAGGAAAAGTCACAAACTGAAATTTTTTTTTTAATTTTTTTTTAGTTGTAGATGGACACAATGTCTTTATTTTATTGCTTTGTATGTGGTGCTGAGGATCGAACCCAGGGCCTCACGCATGCGAGGCAAGCGCTCTACCGCTGAGCTACAATCCCAGCCCCCACAAACTGAAATTTAAGAAACAGTTTAAATAGTGATAATGAAATGCTTTATATCCAATCATATGGGATATGCCTAGGGCCACACTTGGACAAAAAATTATAGAACAAAAAAGGCTGAAAAATATAATAAGCTGATATCGTCTCAAGAAGCAGTGGGGGCATATAGCACCCAGATCTTGGAGAGTAAATTCTATTTCTCATGCAAAGGAACCAGAAGTCCTTCTCCTGTAGAAGTGAATGGTCTCACATTTGGAGCAGGAAATGTACAAAGGGAACATCCAATGGTGCCTGAAAGTAAAGAGAATTCCCTCAGTTTACTGGGATTCAAAAGAGCACAGTGTTGAAGAGGTTTATGGATTATAAACATTGACAAAATCTTTAAGTAACCTTATTGGTGAGAGACTGAGACAGAGAGGTGAGAGGAGAAGGGCAATGGGAAAGTTTACATTTAGACAAGATACCACTTTATAAATGTAGAAGGAATCATAGAATGAGGAAAATAACTCATTTTACAACCCCCAATATAATAACTAATGCAGGCAGGACTCACCAACCAATGACAAAGCCATTAAGTAAAAAGTTGTTGGAGAACAGGACATTTACGAATCTCAAAATATGAGCTCACAGATGACTTATCAATTATGAAATCATAGCTTTGTAAAATGAAGTAATTGGGCCATCACCATTTCAAACAAGTGATCAAATTTAGCTTGACCAAAAGCTGGACCACCTGACATTATGTCCCTCAAGCTTTAAAGCAATAAAAAGTAACATCATTGTCTGAGAATTCTCCTCGCCAAGAAATTACCTAACTTGAATCTAATCATGCGAAAAGCACTCAGACAGATCCATAATAAGGAAAATTTCTGTAAGACAGCCAGCATGGACTCTTCAATAACACGGTGTCATGACAAACAAAGGTAATCTAGATTAAAAGAGACTCAAGAGACAAGACAGCTGAACGTAATGTGGAAACTTTCACTGAATCTTGGATCTGGGGTGCGGGGGTGGGGGAGCTACAAAAGGCATTTTTGGAGAGAGGAAATTTTCATGTGGATTGTTGGTATGGAATTATTGTTCATTTTCTTCCCGATGAAAATGATTGTATTCTTTATTATTGCTGCTATAGAAAAATACCCTAAATTTGGTTCAAAATAACAAATTTATTATTTTATCATTCTAAAGGTAAGAAATCTGAATGAGTCTCACTGAGATAAGATTAAAATTTTGACAGGGCTGTGTTCTAAGGGAGAATTCATTTCCCTACCTCTTACCTTTCAGGGACTACTAACACTCATGGCTCTGGGGTTCTCTTTATTCATCTTCTTCGAGCTGTTGCATCTCTCCAACCATTATTCTATATCACATCTCCTCTTGACCAGAGCAAGGAAATATGTTCTTCTATTAAGGATCCATATAATTAGATTGGGCCCACCCTGGTAACCCAGGGTAATTTCTCATTTCAGGGTCCTTAATTTAATCACCTCTGCAAAATTCCCTTTGCCATTTAAGTATTTGCAGGTGCTGGGTATTAGGTCAGGGAGTCTTTGGAGGAGAAAGGAACTACTGTATCTACTTCAAAGATATTGTGGCTATTCAGGAAATTAGTTTTGTTCTTAGGAGAGGCACTTTTAATGATTTAGGAGTGCATTTGCAACTTAACATATGAATAAATATGTGTGTCTGTGTAATAACCAGATACAGCAACATATTAACAATGGTTGAATCTAGATGGAGGTTTTATGTTTGTTTTTATTCTGTTCCTTGAACTTTTACGTACATTAAAATTTTTTCAAAAGAGAATGATACTGAACTTTTAGTCCCCAGACAATATAGGTCACATTTGTTCTAGAGATGATTTTTGTTGAGAGAGGGAGGGAGGGAGAGAGGGAGGGAGGGAGGGAGAGAGAGGGAGGGAGAGAAAGAAAGAGAGAGAAGAAATGAGTAGCTCAATAAATCTTATCCATGGAACTGACTAGAATGACGATAAAATTGTCCATGGTTGGTTTTTTGGTTTGCTTTGTTTTTTCTTTAAGAAATTACTTATGCTTGCTGGGAAAGGGTATTACCTGATAGTTTGTAGGTGACACAGTGACCTTGTTTTTGTGTTTTGTCTGTTTAGATAAAATATTAAAGTGACCTTTTTTGTCTCACTTTATTACACTCTTAGAGTAGAACTGTCTGGTGGGGCTGTTCTTTGAGAATGTTTATGTTCAGCTTGGCCCCCTTGTGAGATCCAGGCCAGCTCTGACAGAACAGAGTTCTTGCTACAATGGTACACCAATTTCAAGAGATGAAGGGCTGCTTTTTTCCTTCTCAATGTTTTGTTTTCTAATGAAGGCTCAATATATAGAATGAGTGAACTAGGTTTAATTCTGACAGTGAATGTTAAAGCAGAATATAGTTCTTAAAAATGGCAGCTGTGCTGGTCACAGTGGTACATGCATGTAATCCTAGCAGCTAGGGAGGCTGAAGCAGGAGGATCACGAGTTCAAAGCCAACCTCAGCAAAAGCAAGGTGCTAAGCAACTCAGTGAGACCTTGTCTCTAAATAAAATACAAAATAGGGCTGGGGTTGTGGCTCAGTGGTTGAATGCCCAAGTTCAATCCCTGGTACCCCTCCCCCACAAAAAATGGCAGCTGTGCCTGAGATAAAATGAACGATATTCACACTGATAAACTCATTTGACAAATACATTATCTAATAGGTAAAGAGTACTGTGAGTAGCCCTGAGGAGAATACAAAGATGAGTAAGGGACAGTGACTATTTTAAAACTTAAATTTTCTCAAATGTAATACTTTCTCAAAGTTAAAAATGTGAATACATATACTGAGAAATAAAAAAACAAAAACAAAAACAAAGAAACCTCACTGCCCTAATAGAAGTTCACTAAATTAGACAAAGGGGAATGAGGCAAGGTGGGGGATGGGACTAGAAAAGACAGTAGAATAAATTGGGCATAACTTTCTTATGTTAATATATGAATACATGAGCAGCATAACTCCACATCATGTACAACTGCAAAACTGGGAAGTTATACTCCTTGCATATTTGACATGTCAAAATCCATTCCACTGTCATGTATAACTAAAAAGAACAGATAAAATATTTAAAAAACTTAAATTTTCATCATATATATGATATATGTTTCCAACATGGACTATTTATTATAAATGAAGAAAAGCTGTCATCTTGATAATTAACTAAGTCTTTGTTTAAAGCTGAATTCTAAATAATGATATGAAATAATTTAACTTTGAGAACATTTCCAGAGAAGCATTGTGAAATTATTTATTTTGGCATATACCTCTTGTGAAATTCAAATATATATCTACCATAGACTCTTACTAAGGCTGCTATACACCAAGTTGTCAATAAAAATAAATATATGGTTAAGCTTAACCAAAGAAATCAATGTTAAATAAGACATCACTAATTACTGCTCCCCATAAGGATTATCCAGCCCTGCAGTCCTTAGCAGTAGGATACATTTACATTGATAAGATGGATGATATAAAGCCAGAATTGTGCCATGCAAAATAGAAGATTGTATATAAAGTAAATATTCCTTAGTAAAATTTTCCTCAATAATTTATACCAAAATGTGGTTATTTGAACCACTGTTCTTATGGGTATTGTCATTACCGTTTATATTCAATAAATATAATCTCCTCTGAAAGGAAATAGTTCCCAGGGGGAAACACACCACATGAATGTACTGCTAACAAAAGTAATTGGTATGCAGGAAGATAGCAATTTAAATCACATGCAGTCTCTTTATTAACTGCCTTAGGGAGGTGTATTTGAGAATTTTTCTATGAGCTTATAAAACTCCAGATTACCCAAAATAAATGAAAGAGTTCCTCTTGGTTTATGGTCACTCTGACTTCCAACAGAGTTGGGAATTGAAGCTTCCTGAAGTTCATTTTCTTTAGGGTTTCATATTTTGTGTTCATCTTGAATTGGATTGCACATTTTTACTTTCAAGTTCTGAAAGTTCCTTTTTTTTAGTTAATAGTTTTCAGTCATTATGTTTTTCAGTACTTTCATAGTCCTGCCTTCTCTCTAGTCTTTTTTTCATGATAGCATTGATATGAATGTTAAATCGTTTGTTATTGTCCCAGAGGTTCCTGAGGTTCTATTAATTTATTAAATCTCTGTTGTTCCAATGGATCATTTGTGTTGCTCTATTTTACAGAGCACATTTTACAGAATGTACCCTCCATTCTGCTACTGACTCTGTCCATTGCATTTTTTATTGTAGTTCTAAAGTTCTCATTTGGTTCTTCTTTTTTCTTCATTTTCTGCCTGTAACTGTTTCTTTTCTGGAACTTTCTCCTTGTTTCAAGAGTTTTGATAATGTTTATTGAAGTATTTTTCAAATTTCTATTTTAAAATCATTATCAAATATTTCTAATACATTTGTCATCTCAATATTTGTACTTATCAACTGTCTTTTTAACATGCATTATGGTTTTCTTCTTGGTATGATTTGTGATTTTTAAAAAGTGAAACAGGGTATTTAGGGTATTATGTTGTAAGACACTGGGTTTCAAGGTCAACTTTCCCTGACATTACTGCAGCAGGGGAAGAGAGAGGTGCCAACTCATTACTGCCAGAGAGTAGAGAAGTTCAAGTTCCCACTCAGCCTCCACTGAGACCCAGAGGGAGCAGTTATTTGTTTTGTTAAGTAGGAGTGGAATTTTGGCTCCCTTCTAGGTCTGTACTGATACCAGACTGACTGAGATGGGTAGGAGAGCTTCCTTATACCCAGATGGATTAGGAGTTCTAGCCTCCACTGATAGCAGATGAAAAGAAATCACCTCACTATCACAGGGTATTGGGAAAAAGCTTGATTCTTCACTAGTTCTCACCACTCCAGTGAGTAGAGGTACAGCAGGTGATGAAAAACTTAGTCCATTTTGTGCTGCTATACTAGAATACTCAAGTCTAGGTAATTCATAAAAAGTAGAGAATTTTTTTTTTTCATTTCTGAAAGCTGGGAAGTTCAAAGTCAAAAGGCCCACACTTGGTGAGGTCTTGTATCATCCCATGGTAGAGGGTAGGAGAGCAAATGTGTATACACAAGAAGGAGTGGAGGAAGTTGGGAGAGGAAAGAGAAGAGAAGAGGGTTGAGCTCATTCTTTTTACAGAAACATACTCCCACAATAACAGCATTAATCCATCCATGAAGGCTAATCACCTCTAAAAGCTCCTACAATGGGGATTAAGTTCCCTATACATGAACTTTGAGGAACACATTAAAATGATAGGAAAGTCAAAATCTCCACTGCTGCTGTGGGAAGGGGTGCTCTTTATTGCACAGAGGGGGAAAAGGTTCCAGCTGCTGACTCAGCCTTCTCTGACACCTGGGAACATGAGTCAGGGCACCCTGTTACAGCCTGGGAGGGTGGAAGTCTAGGCTCTGCACTTGGCCTTTTATATCCTGTGCATATAGAAGCAGGATTGGGATCACAATTATGTCTCTGGCATTTGGCTGGAATACAATGGTTATTTCTTGTCTAATGTTTCTGTCTTCCTAAGATGTCCATTTCCTGGTCAGTTGGCTACAGAGAATAGGGTGTTGTTTCATTATTTTTGTCTGCCCATTTGTATTTCCAGGTTGCTACTTTTCTAGCACCACATCTGAGATATATGAGGCTAAAAGAAAACCCAAGGAATTTTACTACCATCATTTTTCTATGGTCCTAATATGTTTTAAAACATCTTTTAAGAGTATTATTGTTTTGTATATAAAATGTCTTGGATTTTTTGTTGTCATTAATGGGACAAATATGAAAAAAATACATCTATTCCATATTTCTAGAAATAGAATTTTAAAAGTAATTTTATATATTCAAAGTTATAACTCTGTTGGCTATAAATGTCAGTGAGGATAATGAGACTATTTGATGAGAAAATGGAAATCTCATTTGGTGTCCAATTTATTTGAGTATTTTTTTCTCAACATTGCATTGAGAACATTCTTTTTGACACAAATAACAGTTTATCATATTATCTTTATTCTTCTTGGTGTTTGAGTCCATAGGCCAAATAATACCTGCTACCTGTTTTGGTAAACAAAGTTGTTTTGGATCACAGTCACGCCTATTTTTTACATGTAGCTTATGGCTTTATTTGCAACATAGTAACAAATTTAAATAGTTGTAATAGAGACTTTATGGCCCACAAAGCGAAAAACATTTATTATCTTCCCCTTTGCAAAAAAGTTTGCCAATCAGCTTTAAATGTTTCATTTTGCCATCTCATGACACTTGTATGCTAATTTATGCAGAATTTGAATGACAGAATAGAGAGATATCATTTCAAAAATGAATTATTAACTACATTCAATCATTTGTTATCTTAGTGGATAATTGAGTTCTTATACATTTAATTATTCACTGGCTAGTGAAAAAATATTTTCAATATTTTTTCTAAATCTGACACATTTAGTACCATTATTTAAAGAAAGGAATATCTCTCTGATATGTGGATAATGACACACAATAAGGGGCGAAAGAAGAATAGAAGTTCGTTGGATTAGAAAAAGGAATGAAGAGTGCTGGGGTTGTGGTTCAGTGGTAGAGCGCTTGCCTCCCATGCATGAGACACTGGGTTCGATTCTCAGCACCACATATAAATAAATGAATAAAATAAACGTCCATCAACATCTAAAAAAATACATATTTAAAAAAAAAGAAAAAGGAATGAAGAGAAGGGAGGGGGTGGGAATAGGAAATAACAGCAGAATGAATCAGACCTAACTTTGCTATGAACATATATGAATACAAGATCAGTGAAACTCCACATCATGTACAACCACAAAAATGGATCCTAGTAAATTATACTCAATGTATGCATAATATGTCCAAATATACTTTATTGTCATGTATATCTAAAAAGAATAAATAAATAAAGAAAGAAAATAATGGATGTCTTAGTTAGAAAGCCAAAATTTTCCAATGTCCATTTATTAAATCATATTGAATCTAACAATTTCAAATAGTTTAATTGCTTATATTGTAGTCTTAGTTAAAATGTGTAGGATTCAGACTCTGAATTGCCCAAGGGAGTTTTTCTGAGTAATTTACAAATGAATGCAACTATTCTATGGGCAAGAAATATGCTAAAAGTGAAGAAAGGAGAAAACCATGGGAATAGTTGCAAAAAAGTTTTTGCTAAGATTTCACAGTGTTTTTGAGAAATAGCTAAGAAACTGTTGTGGTCAAAAATGAATGAGGAAGAGAAGATTGATCAGAGATGGGTTCATATAGGTGCCATGGGCCAAATCATGTAGGACCTCATATACCATGGTAAAATCTTACGTTATGAATGAACTGAGCAGCAAATGGAGGGTCTGGGGAAAAGAAATTATGTGATTTAGCCAATGTTTCAATCATGTGGCCAACAGTGTAGTCATGTTATGTGAAGATTAGGCTGTAAGAAAGCAAGAAAATAAGTGGGTACCAATTAGAGGGCTATTACAATAGTCTAGGTAGAAGAGAATAAAGACTGTCTGGCTAGGGTGGTGTGTAATATGAGTATGGCAGGTCTTGATCTCTGGGTCCTGGGAGGTAGCCTCTAAATCCTTGGAATTTGCAGAGTAGTAGGAATATCTTTGACTTTTGTGGTGGGCCCTCTTAGTTTATATTAACCAGATGATTCATAGTAGGCCCTGTTATGGTTTTGGATGTGAGGTGTCCCCCAAAAGCTCACGAGTAAGACAATGCAAGAAGGTTCAGAGGAGAAATGATTGGGTTCTGAGAGTCATAACCCAATCAGTGAATTAATCCCCTGATAACAATTAACTGAATGGTAACTGAAGTGGTAGGGTGTTGGCTGGAGGAGGCAGAACTTGGAGCCGTAGCTTTGGGGTATGTATTTTGTATCTAAGTGTAGAAACTCTCTCTCTACTCGCTGATCATGATGTGAGCTGCTTCCCTTTGCCACACTCTTCTGCCATGATATTCTGCTTCACCTCAAGCCCTGAGGAATGGAGCTGGCCTTCTATGGATTAAGATCTCCAAAACTCTGAGCCCTAAAATAAACTCTCCCTCTTCTACAGTTGTGCTGGTCAGGTCATTTTGTCACAGGAGTGAAAAAGCTGACTAAAACAGACCCAGTTTCAACTAGCAAGAATAACTCAGAATGAGGCCTGTTGGGGAGAAAGGATAGGGTGGAAAGACCAACCATGTGATTAGAGGGTTAGGCCCTTGGACACATATAAGCCTGATGTCTGAGGAAGGAATTAAGAGCTAGAGACTGAGTTCAATCATGTGGCCAACAGTCTAGTCATTCAAGCCTATAATGAAACTCCGATGAGAGGTCTAGAAGCCAAAACTAAAGTGAACTTCCCTGACTGGTGATACTCTGTACATTTTGTTAAACCCGTGATATACAGGGAAGGTGACATGTTTTGACTCCACAGGGAAAAGACAGAGGAAGCTTTGGCTTGGGAACCTAACCAGACCTCACTCTGTGTGTATCTTTTGGTTGGTCCTTATTTGTACCCTTTTTGCTTAAATAAAATTATAATCAGAAATATAGCGTTTTCCTGAATCCTATGATATATTCTCATGAATAACTGAACCTAAGGAAGTAGTAGTAACTCCCAAATTTGTAACTAGTTGGTCAGAAGTGAGAGTGCCCACAGAATGCCCTGAGCTTGTGGCTGTATCTGAAGTAAGAGAAGTCTTACAAAGAACTATGGCCTTAGCCTGTGAAGTTTGACCTAACTCCAGGTATTGTGGAAATCACTGCAGGTATTAGTAGTGGAGATGATGTTAAGGGTCAGATTCCAAAAATATTTTAAAGGTAAAGCTAAATGGTTTACTGAGGCATAGGGTGATGAATGTGGGATAAATGGAAGAGTGAAGGATGATTCCTGTCCTTTTAAATTGCTAAACTTTACTCAAAAAAAATACCAAAGTTTTATATATATTTTTACCATTAAATATAGAAGATTCAGCTATACATAGATATATATGCAGTATGTCTATATCTATACCTATCTTTATATATTTAATATTTATATGAATGTTACATATTGTATAATTATATATAATAAGTTATATATATAATTATATATAAAATTTTGTAGTATAAATGGAAAATGCCCATGAAAATTATAACATTGCATATTCTTTTCTTTTAATGATGTTATATTAATGCCTTATGCATTTTTTCTCCAGTTCATCACAAGCTTAAATTTCATATATTACTTTTATATATTCAACATACCTGAAGATTGGAGATAGTGTAGTATAATTTATGTTAAGAAAAATTATAATAATATCTATTGTAATTTTTTCTGCATTTTCCTATTCTTAACAAATAGTATGTTTTAAACTTAATGGGCATTTTTTACATCACCAAAAAATATGAATAGTAAAAGAAAAGAGTACAGTCCTGTCTTTATAGCAGTCATTGTGCAAATTCTTTCTGCCATACAAAGGATTAGCATAACTTAAATTTGGGAGTGTTTCCACATATTATTTAACCTGAATAACTTCTTTGGCTTTTGGAGTTAAGATCCACAAACGCTTAACTTTAGGAAAGAATGGACAAAGTAAACAATTGCATACTCCTCTGCCAAGAAAGTGAGAGAAATTGTTTAATTATAACTCAAGGGACCGAGGGTAAAGAGGTGAGGATCCTTGAAATAGAGGGAAAAGTAGAACTAGCAGGAGAGAAAAAAGAGAGAACAAGCCTCAGGCACACAGGAGACGGCTGCAGTGTATACAGATCCATGACCAATAAAAATTTAGTTGTGGGAATTAGCTAATTAGATGTCCAGAAACAATGAAATATAGCCTTGAATTTAAAGGTTTTGCTTTTTTGTATGTTCATGCCCCAACCTGGGTTCAAACTGTCAATCAATATCAACAAAATTTAGTAAGATCATTAACACTGGAAATCTAATTCCTATCCACATTTCCCACAAATACTGGGATACCTGTCATAATATGAGAAACAAGGGCTCTCCTTCAATTGTTCTTTGAATAATAAAATTAATGCTGATGCCAGAAGGCTTAAGGATTTGGGATTGGTTAGATCAAAAAGAAATATGAAGTTTCATATCAGATGAAAATCCTCCCTATATGACAGCACTATAACTAACTAAATTATCAAATCATGAAGATGCAAGGTATTCACTTGTTCAATACAAGCAAAGCTGTCTGGAGAGAATTATCAGGAGAACAAGCTCTGGGCTAATGTACCCACCACTTGCCCAGTGTGAATTTTACCACTGTATGGGGTTTTATATAAGAAAAAGTATGTAATATTTGAACTGTTTTAAAAATCATGCAAAGCTATAACTTTCTTAATATTTTGTACTTTTACAAAAATCCAACTTTATGTACAGAGGTGAGAGGAGATGTATTGGTACAGGATTCTCATAAAAATAAATTAACATAGTAGCACTCATAAAATATGATTGGCTTCCAGTGTTGTCCCAATTGGACTTGACATCGTTTTATATTCAACTGTAATGCATTTACGTGTAAGTGAGAATGTATTCAAGGTGAAATATAAATCAAGACTTTGTGAATCCCAGAGGATTTTATAAAAAAGCTTTGGAAACCATTATGCTTGGTATGTTTTACTGGAGCACCACTATGCTCAGAGGAAAATGATCTCCTGGGAACAGGTTAAAGAAGCAAGTGTGGAATATGCTGAAAGGATATGGGGAAACACGTTCTTTTTTAAATTAACTAGGAAGTGATAAGACTCAAAGATATATATCATATATAATATGTGATGTATAATATATAATATTAAGTGGTAAGTATGAACATTTGTACTTATTATATATAATGTACAGATATATATTATATAATATATGATGAATTTTTTAAAAAATTTAATTATTTTATTTAAATGCATTTCAAGTCATAGTACATAAACAGAGCTCAGTTTTTCCATTTCTCTGGTTGCAAATCAGATAGAGTCACATTATTTGTGTCTTCATACATGCACCAGGGGCAGTAATGACCCTCTCGATCAACCATCATTACTATACCCATTTCCCTTTCTTTCCTCCTACCTACCCCTGCTGCATCCAGAGCTCCTGCATTTCTGCTATGTTTCCCGTTCCCATCCCCCTTATGTATCCTCATCCACTAATCAGAGAGAACATTCAGCATTTGGTTTTTTGGGATTGGCTTACTTCACTAAGCATAATGTTCTCCGATTCCATCCATTTGCCTGTAAATGCCAAAATTTTATTTTCTTTTATTGCTGAGTAATATTCCATTGTGTATTTGTACCACCGTTTCTTTATCCATTCATCTATTGAAGGGCATCTGGGTTGCTTCAATAGTTTTGCAATTGTGAATTGTGCTGCTATAAACATTGAGGTGACTGCTTTATTGTAATGTGCTTTTTTAAAATCTTTAGGGTATAGGCCAAGGAGTGGGATAGCTGGATCAAATGGTGGTTCCATTCCAAGTTTTTTAAGAAATCTCCAAACTGCTTTCCAGATTGGTTGCACCAATTTGCAGTCCCACCAGCAATGTTTGAGTGTACCTTTTTCACCACATCCTCGCCAGCACTTATTGTTGCTGGTATTTTGGATAGCTGCCATTCTGACTGGTG